>JAODAL010003828.1:0-166583 GCA_025379985.1 Phyllomedusa bahiana | reverse complement strand
TGTTTTTGTTTTTCTGCCTAAATTTGACCTCAAACTGCATGAGATGTTTACAGTCCTAACAATAGATAAGAATAACCAACTTAAACAAATGTGTCAAAAAAGGCGTGGTCACTTTTTACTGATGAAAATTATCCAATATCTCATATCTATAAATTTTTAAAATAGTGTGAAATTGCATTCAGTATCTGGTGTAAGCTCCTTGCACAGGAATAACTAAATTTTTCCGGTAATTGTTGATTAGTCATGAACATTAGCTTGAAGGAATTTTTGCCCATTCCTCTGTATAAAATACCTTTTAACTCTGTTACAATGGTGGGTTTCCTTCCATAAACTGTTTGCTTCAGGTCCTTTCTCAGTGTTTTTTTGGGTCAGGACTTTGACTTGGCCTTCACAAAAATGTTTTCTTCCTTAACCTTTCTTTGGTAGACTGACTTGTGTGCTTAGGGCTGTTGTCTTGCTACATGACTCACATCTTGAAATTCAGCTGATAGACAGATGTCTTGACATTTTAATTTTGAAATCACTGGTATAGTTCAGAATATATTGTTACATTAATGACGGCAAGCCTTCCTACCCAGATTCTAGAAAGCAGACCCATACTATGATACTCCCACCAACCTGTTTCACAGATGGAATAATGGTTTTTATGCTGAAATGTAGTGTTTTCCAGTCTTCTAAAATAACGATTCTCATTTAAACCAAAAAGCTCTATTTTGTTCTCATTCACCCATAAGAAATTGTTCCAATAGACTCATTGCATGTCTAGGTGTTCTTTAACAAACTGCAGATAGACAGTAATTGTCACGGAATGACGGGTCAGTAGGTACAGACATGTCGATTGCCGGGCAGTTGTGGATCCTCTGGACCACCATGAGCCTATATGGTTGTATAGCTGATATCTAACTACCCAGTGATTGGCATGTCAGTATCTACTTACCCGTCATTCCGTGACAGAATGAACTGACCATGGATCCTGATACCCATTAAGAATTATGTTGCGCTTGTTCCCTGTGTTCCTGTTTCTGCTGTATTCTGCTATTGTACCTGCTTGATATGTGCCTGTACTACATTACTTGCACTTCAGCTGCTACCACGAGTAGCCACATCAGGAGTAGTGACCTGGGGATTCCCTGCAAGGAAGTTCATTACGGCCTTGCAGCAGGCTCCAGTGGCCCCTTAGACTGCTCTCCATGGTGTGATCCACTACAGCACCATCTCTGCTCGTGGTGGCCCAGAGGATTCACAACTATCCGGTGATCAACGTGTCAGTACCTATTGACCCATCCTTCTGTGACAGTAAAGTTCTCTTTGGATCCCAAAGGCTTTCTCCTTGCAATCCTGCTATGCACACTATTGTTGTTCCATTACTTTCTGATGGTGGACTTTTTAACATTAGCTAATGTAAAGAGGTCTTTTATTTGCTTAGAAGTCACCTTGGTTTCTTATGTGACCTATTGGACTATTAATGCCCTGCTCTTGACGTGATGACTGACCACTCCAAGGGGAGGGCAGATATGGTCTTGAATTTGCTCAATTTGTATGCATACTGCCTTAATGGAGACTGATAGAGTCCAAACTCTTTAGAGTTGGTTCTGTAACTTTTTGCAGCTGAGATGAAAATTACCAAATCTTTTTCAGAGATCCTCAGAAATTATTGTTCAAGCCATGATACTCATGCACAAATGTTTTGTGAAGATCAGACTTTTAATCTATCCATGTTCTTAAAAAAAATACAGGTTGCCAATGCACGCTTGATTAGCATCCCTGTAACGAGTGCTCCTGCGAACCACACTCCGTCTCTTATGACTCCTCACTCCTACTGGCTTTCTCATGTGCCCTCACCTCCTAGGGCTCGCACATGGTAGTTCAGTTAAATTTAAAGGGCCATCACGCCGGTGATTTGCCATCACCAGCCGCTGACCCTATTTAAACCATGCTCCTTCCTTCGTACACTGTCGGATCAATAGTACCTTGTGTCTTGTGAGAAATTATTCCTAAAGTTGTTTCCAGTTATTCCATGTACCATACCTGTTGCCTCTGTCCCTCGACCACCTTTGCCGCCTGTTCTGACCTTCTTGCCTGTCCCCGACTACGAACCTGCCTTACAAAGTATCATATTGTACCTCGGTTGCCACCGGAAACAAGTAGCGCAAGGGTTAACGACTTGGTAGTCTCCCACCGCAGCAAGCCCATCTTGCCTTGCGCCGGGCTCTTGGTGAATACCAGGACCTACTTAGACTCTGCTCCCTGGTGTGACATACCATTGCTTGCGGTAGTCCAAAGTATTCACTACACCAGCTGTTACAGTTTATTCTGGCCATGTATCACGCCAAGGTGTCGCAGACCTCACCATCATTGTGGTTCAACGCAACAGGTGTAGCAGCTCAACCAGCTGACTGCTATGATGTAGCAGCTCTTTACCACTCAGCAGCAGCGATCATTTATGGTTCCATCAGCATCAACAGCTCTGGTGGTGTCTGTCAGACCAAAATTGCGACTATCTATACCAATGAATTTTGTGTGGGGACCCCAGGGCCTGGAGAACTTCACCCCCCCAAGTCCCCCTGCATGTGGCACTTATGGCCAGTCAGTTCCCTACCGAAAGGTCCATGCTGGCTTTAATGGTCAGCCAGGGACAGAGAAACCAGCCATGTGTCTTCTGTTGAGACCGCTCTATTAAACCTGCGTCAAGGGGACTTTTGGTTTTTAAGAATACACTTACAATTCCCCCACCAGCCCTCGAATTGTCCTTTAATAATGCAGCAAAGACCATGTTCAAAAAGGGGGGCCTCCAGCAAATAAAGGGCATACTCGTGACCCTCCTGAGTTACCTTATCCACCTGGCCACTCGTATTGACGTGCGTTTCTCTGAGAGACGGCAGGAACTCTGTCAGGGGCGCGAACTGTCCAGGTCACGTCATCTACCTCGTCTTGCTCTGGTGTTCCAAAGGCCTCCACTGCCTCCCTCCCTGCCTGCCACCGAAGAGGCTATGCAAATGAACAGAGCCCACCTAGCAAGAAGTGTCCCGAAGATGTGAGGAGAACCTAGGCCTCTACTGTGCCCTGTGCCAGTCCAGAATATAACAGAAGAGGTCCAGGAAACACATGCACCTAGGCTACATGGGAGAGGCATCTCTAGGTGTCAACATTCCCTCTCCACATCTGACCATGCCGGTACAAATCTTGACCAGTTCAGGAATCCTGTTCCAAGTTGCCTCTTTCCTGGACTTGGGATCGGTTGGGAATTTCATTAATGTTTCCTTGGATACTAAGTATCAACTCCCTGTAGTCTGCCTTGACAATCCTCTGGTTATCTAACAGTAGGGGTAACTCTTAGGCCTTTTAGTTTTCATACTGAACTGGTTTTCCCCTGCATTGGGGCCCTTTAGAAAAAGGAAAAAATATCGTTCTACTTATTCCCCCTGTTTTCCCCAGAAATTTTCGGGGTCTTCACTTTTTGCAGAACCATGCCCCCTAGCTTAACGGAAAAGGGGGCAAATCAGCATTGGAGAAAAGACGCCATTTCCCCACTGCTTAAGGGGCCCTCCCCGGTGGCCTCCCCCTTCTCCACTGATGCCTCCAAAGCCTCTCCCCGGGTCTGCCTGCCCTTTCGGATTTTGCGGATGTCTTCTCTAGAAGCACCCTGAACCCTTCCACCTCATAAAAACCCTAAACCACTCCCCTATGACCTACTGTCTTCCTGTGTTGCTGTCTACCTGGATGACCCTGACCTATCGGATCCATGTGCGCCAGGTACTGAGGCATCCCAATTTATCCCACATTTCTCTACAGTGGTGGCATCAATAGTGGCGCTCACCAAGAAGAATGGCAACCCTAAACTATGGCCACCAGCGGCCGAAGGAGCCTTCTCTAGGTTAAAGTCAGCATTTGCCTCTGCTCCCATTCTGTTCTGACCAGATACCAAGCAATCTTTCTTCTTAGAAGTTGATGCCTCTTCTGTGGGGGGTGGAGTGGTCTTCAAACAAAAAGGGGGTTTAAAAAGGGAAGAAAAAAGGGTTTTTCTCCCCAAAATTTTTCCCCAGAAAAAAAAATTTTACCAAGGGAATTTTGGGAAAAATACCCACCTCCTGGGGTTCTTTCACGGTAATAATTTTTACCGACCACAAAATCTCCTGAACCCCCAATTTCCCAAACACTAAATCCAGCCAACCCCGGTATTTCCCTTTTTCTTCTCCTGGTTCAATTTCTTAATCCATTTCCATCCTGCAGAGAAGAACATCAAGGCCAATGCCCCTGCCCTTTCCTGGCACATCGTACTTCCGGAATGCCTGTTCTCCGCAGCCCCCATAGACCTCCATCGTGTTCCTCCGGGTACAATATACGTGCACCCTGCAAGCCAGAAGAGAATACTGAAATGGGGATGTTGTGGAGAGGGTCAAGATGACTGGTCCAGGCAGCCATGGGCAGAGTTCTCCTATAACTCCTTCGATTCAGAGTCTGTCAGCGCCTCTCCTTTTTTCATAGTGTATGGATTACATCCCCGCCCACCGCTCCCTTGTCTTTTTTCCCCTGAGCCCCGTGTGGAGATTTGGCTGGGAAAAAAAAAGGCTATCTGCAGTGAAACACTTAAATCCCTGCAACGGACATCCACCCAAATGAAGACCCAGTAATTTTGCGCGCAATTGCGCTTCAATATGCCCAAATTATGCCCCGCGAATACGGTAATTCATAATTTTTTTTTATTGTCAATTCAGAAAATCATAAGAATAAAAATGACAATTAACAATTTAGGTGGGGTTTTCTCATCAATGGTTTTCACAGACTTGAGCTGTTGATCTCTTTTACAGCTTCAAAACCAGGGGCGAGTCTCTCCTCCCAAGTAGGTGGGTCTTCCCTCACTGAAGAGTTGTGAGATCATCACTCTGTGTGATCAGTGGGAAAGAGGATGTCACAGCTCTGCAGCCCTCCTGCCATGGTCAGTTCTCATATCTGCAGAGCTGTCACCTGCCTCCCAGGCTGCACATGCTCCTTGTAAACAGAACACCTGTATTGCTATAAGCAGTTATACATAAAGACTAAAATGATGAAACAAAGGTGAGAAATGCACACTGCCCGCCCCCCCCCACCTCCCTCTGTTATCAGGTAGGAGGTAGAGAGTAACAGACTGTATAAGGCTGTGTTATATGGGGGAGCGAGTGAATCTAGCAGCTACAGACTCAGTAATTGCCTAGATCTTTTACATAGAGCTGAAATAGGAGCATAGAGAAGCTGAGGCACCTAGTTTCACATTCAATTCACACAGCTCAGAGGGGAGTAAGCACAGAGTGCAGACAGCCAGTCACAGCAAAGGGGGCGTTTCCTGTTCAGGGGGCATATCCCAACAGGGTTGGAATGAAATAACGGGCAGCCAATCACAGAAAAAGGGGCCGTGGCCTGACCACCTGCTGCAGAAATAGATATAGACTTACAGATTTGCTATACTAAGTGATTTAGGTAATAAAAAACAATTAGAGAAATGCTTATTTTTACTGTCCACATCATTAGAGATTTGATCTGTGTAGCGAGAAAACACCTTTAAATAGTCTATTCACTAGGAGTTTTAAAAAAAAAAAATTATGCCTGAGTAGTTTGATTGGTCTGAAATTAGCTGGTTTTTAAGGGGAATTACCAGGCTTGTAAAGTGTTATAAAGGTAGCTGCAAGAATTTACCTTTGAAAGGAGCCTGAAAAAATTGAGAGTATATTTTAGTTTTAGACTTCAAACATGCAACTTTGCTCGCCATGAAGTGGTTTGGCTTATAAACCCCTTAACGACCGCCCACCGACTACAGACGTCTTAAGACGTCGCTGCAGAAAGGGGAGTTTTACGGCTCTCACATCGCAGCTGCGCTAGGAACAGTTGTACTTAACAGTTCTATTCATAAAGCAGTCTGTAAGCGTTGGGAAGCAGAGGAAACCTCTGATCCCCGGCGCTCAGACCTGTAACCGCGGCATAATCAAAGGGTATTTCCCTGCTCCGATGGTGCCTGGGGAACGTCTGTACAGGTTATTTAGTGTGAAATGTGAATGGTGTAAAAAAAATAATAAAAAAAATGAAAACAAAGTTTGCAGTAATTTATATGTAAATGCAAACTATGCCCTGAAAAAGTACTTCTCCCGCATAAAACAAGGCTTCATACAACTGTGTTGACACAAGGAGGCAAAAACTAAAAAAATGTGCTAGGCCTGGTGCTTAAAAGGTTAACAAAGAGGTAATGAGAAAACTGTATGGTTTTAATGTGAGAATCATATTCCCAAACTAAGGGCCACATGTATAAAAACTGTCTAGGTGTAAGACTTTCTTTGTTGCCCATAACAAACAAACAGAGCTCCTCTTTCATATTATATAGTGCTCTGCAAAAATTAGAGGGATGCTGATTGGTTTCTATGGGCAACAAAAAAAGTCTTAGACCTAGAGAGTTTTCATACATATCCCCCTAAGTGTTTCTTAAGAGCAAGTCTAGCTGATTTAAGGTCATTATGTGTAGAGACAGATGGGGAAGTTTGTTGAGAGCATTCTAACCTATGTATTTGGACTCAAAGGAGGTCCTTTTATTTGTTTCTGGTCTTTTTCAATTTTGAGAAAAGTAAATAAGGACACCACACATGCAGTCTTTATGGATATTCCAAAGGGTAAAGTCGTTGGACATAGATGAAGAGTTAATGGAGAAAAACCCTGTAAGATGTTTTTTTTTTTTTGCTCAGGCTGAAATTTGGGATTAGATATGAGTGGAGTTTCAAGCGAATTGGAGTGTGAGCTGACCAGGCAATTGTCTCAATCGAACTTTTCTCAACTGTTTGTGGATATTAAAATTTTTCTATAAATCCTATAGTCTCTATATGGGTGATAGAAGTTTGCAATTTTAAATATGCATGGAAACTGAAACTTCATCTCTGTTCTTTAGTGTCTGTTATCTCTGTTATTTTGTATTCTTATATCCCTCAGACTTTCCAACACAGAAAATGTAAATATTCTGATATGCTGTTATTGCAACTGCTTTGCAAGGCCGAACATTGAATAGGATGGCGCTAGCTTGGTCAGAGAATGTAGAGCACGAGTCACAGATAATATTTCTGCCATGCACTGTAGTATATAGACATGCATAATGAAAAAAACTTTTAGAATAATTAAGGGCGTATTCTAACTAAGAAATCAACCAATCATAATGTGATTATTAATAAGGGGGTTGTGATAATAATGAATAATAAAGGAGAGTTGATTAAATATTGTTTATCTAATAAAGATATAAGGCGACATGTCCCAATACGAATATGCCATTGTTTTGGTGTATTTTGCACAAAATAAACTGGTGACGCCCTATTCTCTATATAAATGAACTGTAATATACCAAAACTAGGTGCATCATACACCAGGCATGACACATTTGAATGCGCTTAAAGTAGGTGCATTAAATATGCTAGCAATGATATGCTATACGTCTACATTATGCTATGCACCTAGATTAGGTGCATCCAGTGATGAGCGATTGTGTCAACTATCGTTATCGATTCGATAGTCGATATTAGCAATTATCATGACGATATCCGATAGTCGATAACAGATTATTGCCGATGACCATTAAGGTTATGGGAGAGGAACAACACCTTCATTCTTACACCCAAACAGGGCTGGAGAAGCTGGAATTAACATCCACAACAGTAAACTAAATACGTGCTACATTTTAGGCAAGACAATTAGGTTATAAAAGTCACAGAAAAAAAGTCACAGACTATTCACTATCTCTGTCTTGTACCACAGCATAACCCTTAAACCTGCATGACCCACAAATTAAAAAGTGCCAGAAGGCAGTATTATTTGAACCATCATTTTACTTGAACTGGACATTTACTATCCCTGTCCTGGAATGCAGCATGACCCTTAAACCTGTCTGAACCACAGATTAAAAAGTGCCGGAAAAGGAGTATTTGAACCACCATTTTAGTTGAACTGGACATTGACTATCCCTGCCTGGACGCAGCATGCAGGTTGCATTAACCACTGAAGAACAGATTGGCGATGCTGTTCGTTACTGAGATTCACAGCACCGACCCACGATGACAAGCCGAGCGGTCCTGCAACCGACGATCCGCTGGCTTGCATGTTGTCGCCAGCACTGGAAGGAGCACCTTCTCTCGTACCTCTACCTCCATGTCCTACACCGCTCTATGTTCGCTTACCACCTGCATTTCACTCTATGCTCAGAAAGATATAAATTTAAAAAGGATGGAAGAGTTTTTTATAGTCCCCTTATTGAAAGACGGCAAATCACAGCTATTTTTTAATTCCCTGTAATTTCCAAAAAGTCAACAAAGGGTTTGAAACAGAATTGTTTCTATCGAATACCTGTGAAATGTGGTCTGGTGGAAGAACCATAAGACAAAATCAACAGTGTTCTTCCTTCAGTCTCAGGGATTTACAACTGCCCAGTAGGACAAAGAATTGATAGTTTTCAACAAACTATTAAACAAATGCGCTATCTGCGCCAAACTGAGATTTACCGAGCGCAATAAAAC
The DNA here is from genome assembly GCA_025379985.1 of Phyllomedusa bahiana. NCBI lineage: Eukaryota > Metazoa > Chordata > Amphibia > Anura > Hylidae > Phyllomedusa > Phyllomedusa bahiana. Next base: position 158,070 of record JAODAL010003828.1, on the reverse strand, counting down.
TATTCAAAAGTTACATGGATGAGAAATTGCGTTTTTTGCAGAAATGATAAACGAGAACAGTTACTAGAAAATGTTTCTATCAAAATTGTCGTACAGCGTGGCTATTTAAAAAAAAAAATGGGGCCGCACCACGTGCAATACAGCTGCTTAAAAGTTATACGGATAACAAAAGGTGGTTTTGCACCAATTAAATACACCAACAGTTACTACAAAATATCTGTATCCAAATTTAAGTATAAGGTGGCTATTTGAAAAAAACTGGGCGCACCAAAGTGCAAATCAGCTATTTAAAAATTTATACGGATAAGAAAAGGTGGTTTTGCACCAATTAAAAAACACCAACAGTTACTAACAAAATTTCTGTATCCAAATTTAATTTCAAGGTGGTCTTTGAACAAAACTGGGGCAAAACCAAAGTTCATACAGCAATTTAAAAGTTTTTCCGGATAACAAAAGGGGGTTTTTTGCCCCCAATGAAATACCCAAACATTTAAACTAAAAAAATTTCGGGAAACCAAATTTAAGTCAAGGGGGCTCTTTGGAAAAAAACGGGGGCGCCCCAAAGAGCAATACAGCTTTTTAAAAAAGTTAAAAGGGATAAAAAAGGTGGATTTTTGCACCAATGAAATACATAAACCCTTTTTCCTAAAAAATTTTCTGTTTTCCAAAATTTTTAAGAACAAGCTGACTATTTGGAAAAAAAATTGGGGGCACAAAAGCAATACAGCATTTTAAAATTTATAGGGAAAACAAAAGGTGGGTTTTTGCCCCCAATGAAAACCCCCAAAACCATTTCTACAAAATTTCTGTATCCAAATTTAAGTAAAAGGGTGGCTATTTGAAAAAAACTGGGGCGCCCCAAAGTGAAAAATACAGCTTTTTAAAAAATTTTTATACGGAAAAACAAAAGGGGGTTTTTTCCCCCAAATAAAAAAAACCAAAACATTTACTAGAAAATTTCTGTACCCAAATTTTTTAAAGTACAACGTGGCTTTTTTTGAAAAAAACCCTGGGACAACAGAAAAAAAGGGACAATTTCACCCCAGGTGGAGGAAATTCGGGCCCAAAAAAGGGTGGAAAAAAAACCCATTTCAAGGGCAGGTTCAAAGCAGAATCTGGGTGCCAATATAAATCCCGTTTCCAAAGCCTGTCTCTGGTCCGGCCCCCCCCACGGGGTCAATCCTCCCTGGCCCGGAACCCGCTAGATGCTTCTTTAAAAGTCTGGGGTCCCAATAAATTTAAAAACTGAGATTCTCTAATTACCTATATTCTAATTTTTTAAAGCTAAAAGCATAGTTTTCTGTATGAATAAAGAGAAAAAAAAGTGTCTCTGAGCTGAGCTGTTTTGAGAGGGGCACGCAGCCCAAAACCCCCTTGCTCTAATGTTAGACATGAAAAAACGTGTGAACAGGGAAAAAAATGGTCTTTTGCAAAACGAGGTCATGTGATTTTTCCGCCCAAAGACAAACCCTAAAAACATCACAGCAAATCGCACACCCAAACCACCCTTCTCTAAGGGTCTAAGCTGATTTTTCTGGCCGCCCAAAAAAGACGGGGGGGCGGCGAAAATGGCACGATAGTTTAAAAGATTATCCTTTTCAGATAAAATATCGCGTGATCGGAGATTTCCGCAGCCTAAAAAACGTGCCCATTTAACTTTTCGATTAAAATTTTTTGCCCCAATCCTAAGCGCAACAAATTTTTCTATGCAAGGTATACCACAATGCCAGATTTTTGAAGGTTTAAATTTATTCAGGTGCAAATTTAAAACTGATTTAATGTGGGCCCTAAAAAAAGCGTGGCGGCGCATCTTTGCCCAAAGATACACCCCTTTTTAAAAACAGAGGTTAAAAAAATTCTTGCGCAACTTTTAATAAAAGAAAGAAAGATGCCTGACGTTCTCTTTGAACCCTCTGTTTTTTTCATTTTTTTTTAATTTGGGTTCCGAAAGGAGATTAGGGGGCCTTGAGCTTCCTTTTAAAAACCGGAAAATAAGGTTCTTTTATTCAGGAATAACACGTCAATACGCGAGAGTAAAAGATGTACATTTGAATAAAAATTGCAATCTCTTTCAACATCATGAAAGCATGTCTATGTATGTTGTTTGGGTGGTCTGGAACATTTAGAAGTTGAGTCGAGGTGTGCTTCATTGATTATATTAAAGTCACCACACCAGATGAGTGTTCCCTGTAGAAAAGCTGTGATTTTTTTTAAAAAGTCTGTTGGGAATTGGGAGTGTACACACATACCAGGATAATGAATTGTCCCTTATCATCCTCAATGGAGCAAATTAGCTGAAAAGAAATATAATTGTTTATAAGAACCCCAGCCTTCTTTTCCATGCAGGCTCTAAATATATGAGGGAATTGTTTGCTATTGAGTCTACATGTCACCTTTGTGAAAATTAGTTTCTTGAATACATAATATTAGCATTATGAAGACAAGCTTCTTACCATAGTCTAGATTTCTATCAAGAGCCCTTGGTATTAAGAGATAGTATTGACAGCGCCTTGTTAGGGAGAGAAAGAAGGCAAGTTTACCTGGGCTGTCTTGTGATATGGAGACCTGTGAAGAGAGAAATAGATAGGATGATACGATGGCAGAAACACCTCAGGGGAAAGGAAGAGAAGAGGTAAACAGCATAAACAGTATAAGAAAACATCATAATCCAATTTAATTTACTCCATCTGAGAGTAAATTATAAAGGATACAAGTGAATATTGTCTAGGACTGAATAAGTTGGAAAGTGGCAAACTAAAAGTGTAGGATTTTTCATGTTGTTATTTCTTAACTTTTGTACATATACATTTTTTAAGTGAGGTCCATGCAATGTTTTACAAATTCCTGACAAAGAACAACTCTTGTGTTGTTGCACAGAGGCACAGTCTATAAGTCACCACACCGGATAGGAAATTGGGCCCCTGGACTGGGGAATGGGTCAGAGTGTGATGCAGTTATGGGAAGTGAGGCCTCCTGGTTGTAGAAGAGGTTAAAGAACAGTTTTGCTGGTCCAAGTTTTCCCCTCCCCTCTTCTTCTGTTATCCGAGTAGGAGGTGAGAGGATTCCATTGTAATAATGACCATTCCCTCCTTTCCCCTCCTTATGGCTTTTTAAGGTCGGCACTTGATTTTTTTCTGCCTCTTTATTATCTGTGGAGACAGCCAGCAATCTCTTGCCCTCCTGCTCCTTTCCCCTCCTCATTTTGCTTGTCTGCTTATTTCGTGTTATGGTTTCCATCTGTTATAGTCATGATTTTCCTACACAAGTCACAGCTAGTGGCCAGTGGAATGGGGAAATAAAAGAGGAAGAGCTGAAGGTGGACTTGCCCACCAGGAGTCCGGTAGCCGGCATAAGACTGCATCTGTCAATTTTATAACTTTGATGTGCTGGATCATTGTAATTAAAGAATTTTAAGTTGTTACCGACCCACATCCAACAGAGGATAATAAAATGTTTTTAGTTTGAGAAGATTTGAGTTTGTTGTGTTTTTTTTTTTCTGAAGTGGGAGAGCAGTAGGCCACTTGAGGGATTTTGTATTTTTTTTTCTTGAAAAACAAATAAAAAAAATCACTAACAGCCAATGGTTTTATGGGCAAATTAAAAAAGGAAAATGGATGCTAATAAGTATCACAAAAATGATTATACCATAGAATAAGAAATCTGAGTAGTGAGGAAGTGATGAATGGAATTGTTCTAAACCCAATAATCTAGACCCAGTTTCATAGCCTGTGTCTAGATTATGTATGCTATTTATAGGGATTAAAGTATATAACAATAAAAAACAAGCAGGAATGACAGGGAAAATAAAGAAAACATATCAATGGACTGAGAAAGATTTAGTAGCAGCACTTAATTTCTTAACTTTATAGGAAAAGACTTGTTTAGAGAAATCTGGCTCTTTGCATGAATCGCAGATCAATATTAAAGATTAGGTACATCTGAAGAGAACTGCTGTGTGAAGTCCTTTCTGTTGTGCGCACATGGCGCTTTGTATTTTTCTGAGAACAGCAGAACAGTTTCTGAGTTGCCAGCTTATTTTTTATTATTGACAACCTCTTATTTCATTTTTTTTCAAGACAAGCAAATTAAAGTAAAAGACTTTTTATGGACATACTGTAAAATAAGAAATGATTGATTGGTATGTAATTATTTTTGTTATATAGATCAGATTTTAATATGAACACATCAGCAGCAGTTGGAGTGAACTACATAATCATGACAATCACATTCACAAGGACCTGCTCTCTCAGCTTTACAACAATCTTGGATGGTTCTTTGTATATTTAAAGATGGTTGGCAACTATATATATATATTTACATATCCTGCATGCAAGCTGTCACTCTGAGTATAGTATGTTAAATTTAATGTTGCTCTTGGCAAGTGATGATGAATAGAAACAAAAAAAAAGCCTTGTTCTGCTATTGATTAACAGCTTTCTACCCATGTTGTGTATATGCAGAAAGCCGTTAGTCAGGGGTGGGTGGGCGATGAAAGCGGGGTCTCATGTATCCAGGACTACTGAGGGTACACACATCATCTGCAGGACTAGTGTACCTAGCTTATTTTCACTTTAAAAAAAAATGGTTTTTAATATTTTGGTAGGGGATAATTTCTAGGTTTTGGGCTGGCTTTTATAGAAAAACACGATTTTAGAAAATTTGCATGAAAGAAGGAACAGCGCAAAATCAAGTCTTTCCCACAAGTTAATGCCCCCTCACTTAAGCCCGCATAAACCCCGGGGAAAAAATCCTTTAAAACCCCCTTTTGAAATAGATACATGGGTACATCCTATTGTCGTAAAGGGTAGAGGGGGTGATCATACAGTATGTGGGAGGGGCCCGCTGTTATTACAGCGACACCTCTCTAACGCAGGGACCATACCTATGTTTAACCCTTCCTTTTGGGTTGTTAGTTGGGGTTTAACCCCGTTATTTTCTCTCATAATTTCCAGAGCGCCTGGAAAGAATTGACATGTTTTATGGTGCATATACGAGCCATAAAATAATAAATTATAGGTCAGAAAACTACATTTGGGGCCCACGCGGGGCGTTTTCGGTTTAAAAAACCTCTAAAGGTGTATTTACAACGATGCAATGATCACATTTTGAGGTGAGCAAATGTACGCACTGCAAATACACCATGTGAACTTACCCTACGCCGCAGTGATCATTGGCATCTAAATGAATACGGAATGGTGCCGTGTATCAGGCAGAAACTAATCTAAGCACTACTAAAAGGTATAACCTTCTGCATTATCTACTAGTGCATCTCAAAAAATTAGAATATAACTGAAAAGATAATTGATATCAATAATTTAAGTCAAATAGAGAAACCCATATATTGTATAGACTCATTACAATATGAATTACAAGGTTTAGTGTAATACATTCGTGAGCCCTATAACAAATAAAAGATAGTCCTGGAGAAGCGCTTTAATTTTCAATGATATTCTATTTTTTTTAAGATGCACTAATTTATAAAGCAGCTGGGTGTACAACTGATCGATCCCTTTAGTGGTCAAGTACCCGAGGAGGACTACATGTATAAGAGCAAAAATCTGTTTAAAAAAGTTTTAAAAATATAAAATAAACATATTAAAGTTTCAAAATACTCCCTTTTGCCATTGTACAAATAAAAAAAATACAAAGTTAGACATAATTGGCATCACAGCATTTGTAAAAGTGCAATCTATTCAAATATAACAATACAAAACAAAAATACAAAACCTGTTCAGCTGAGCACTCCCTAAACAGGCAACCGCATTCACTATTCCAGGGTGCTGGACTACAGCACTTTTAAGCACTTCCTACACTATCCTTAGTTGCTATAAATCGGTGCTGCTTTGTGTTTTACTAGTCTTTAAATTTTTTTATTTTTTTTAAGCATATACACAAGTGTTGGTATCTCCATATCTTGTGGCGAGCGCTCTAATTAGCACCCAGCAAAGCACAAGACCTTTTCCTTCCCAAATCAACCTAAGGCTATGTTCACACGGCTTAGCTGCGGGGCGTAATTACGCCCCGCAGTTACGAATTTGTGGGGGGGGGGAGCGGGGGGGGGGGGGGGCCTTCCCCCGCCAGCCCAAGAAAATTCACTGCTAGGGGCGCTATACGCTCTAGAAAGTGCATTGAATTATTCCCCCTCTTTCGGCGTATTCGGAGAGGGGGAGGAGAGAAATCCATATTCTCTATGAAACGTGATTACCGTTTTTTCCGGGCGGATTCACCCCGAATTGGCGCTTTGGCGCGAATTACGACCAAATTTCGCCCCGCAGTGGCCGTGTGAACTCCCCTAAGGGTGCTTACATTGTGCGTTTTCAGGCTTTTTGATGCATTTTGGATGCGTTTTTTGTACAGGAAGGCACAGCAATTAATGCTGTACATTGCTGCACAAAAAACACATCATGTTCCATGGAGGCGAAGGCTTAGTTCACACTATGTTATTTTGAATGGATGACGGATCAGTTAACTGGTTTGTGATGCACAGAAATACGTATAAGTTAACATATTCACTGACTCATGTAAGTGGACAGAACTGCAATGTACATTGACATAGTGTCCGTTTTTACATTTCCCGTCAAATATCCATTAAATTTCAACAGATGGAAGACGCAGGGCGTTGCACTTTTTCAAGTTGAACAAAACCTTATAAGTTACAGTATATATTTTTGTAAAGTGCATGCCAGTGGAAAATGTACCCAAAAGGGGGATTTGCCCATATGTAAACAAAATTTGTATTCTCAAAAAATATAAAAAAACCTACCAAATAAAATTTTGCAAAAAAATGAGTACAACAACAAAAACTATTAAAAAAAAATAATGAATGGGAAACGTCTGCTCAAAACAGTGTACGTTTGGCAGACGTTTAGCGTGTACATTATAATGTAAACATTTTGACATATGGTCAAACACAGTGCACACTAAGCCTAAGCCACATAAGACAGGATTCTGAGAAAAACATACCTGCCCTCAATATGTCACTGTCTGACAATACCCTTAAAGAAGACTTGAGTTATCTTCTGAAAAATGTAGCTGACAGCAACTCCATAGCTTCAGCATTCATTAGCTATGTATTGTGCTATAAGTTTCTGCACAGACATGTTAATAGACTCTGCTTTGCTGTAGACAGTGAAGAGCTCCCACTGTAGTGACCCCTCGCCCCTACCTAAATACACCTCTTTGTTGTCCAGGGGCATAAATTAGGGGTTAATAAAAATTAGGCGAAACAAATAGCACAAAAGCCAGTGTTTGGGGAAAATACTTGGGGGAAAATATTTTAAAAACAAAATACTTAGACTGAAATATTTTAAATACAAAAATAAAACTTGAATCCTGAAGTATTTTAAATACAAATCTAAATACTTGAATCCTGAAGTTTTTAAATCAAATACTAAATACACTTTTAAAAGTATTTTCCCCAAAAACAAAATATTGAAAAATGTAAACAAAAAAAATTAATAAAAACAAAAAATGGATCAGAGGACCTTTTGCCCACTAGGATTGCACTACCCCGAAAATATTTCATGGGCCCGGGTTTTATTTGTCCGACTCCTAAGAAGAAATTCTTCACATGGAGGAGAGGATGCTACAGTAAGAGAAACTAAGGTCCTTCCTTTTTATATGCCCATTAATGTCAGGCATTTGGGGGGTATTTAAATTTAGTTTTTATAACTCCCTGTGCTTTACATTAATAGCAGTTAAAAACCCCCTCCTGTCCCCCCTAAACCCCGTGGCCCCAAATAAGGTACTAAATTAGACACAATGGTTGGGACTAAAAAAAGGCCTTAATTTTGAAGATTAGGATGAGCATTATGTTACTATCGCATCGGGTCGATAGTCGATACGGCAGTTACAAGACGAATTTTCCCATAGAGTGATAAAAATTATCGCCCATTACCTTAAATTTTATGGGGGGAACAACACCTTCATTCTTACACCCAAACAGGCCTGGAGAAGCTGGAAAATTTAAAATCCCCAATACCAAAAAGGATCCCGCTACATCTTAGGCAATAGACTTAGGTTAAAAAGCCCCCGAAAAAAGTCAACACCCTTCCCCTACCTGTCTTGCACCACACCCACCCTTAAACCTCACACCACAAATTAAAAAAAATGCCAGGGCAGTATGATTTGAACCATATTTTATTTAACGGCATTGAATATCCCTGTCCCCGGAACCAGATGGCCCCAAAACCCGCTGACCCCAGATTAAAAAGTGCCGCAAAAAAGGGGTCTTTTAACCCCATTTTAGTTTACTGGACAAAACATCCCTTCCTGGGCCACAGCATACCCCAAAACCCGCATGACCCAAGATTAAAAAGTTCGCAAAAAAAGGGGTCTTTCAACCCCCATTTTAGTTTCACGGACTAGACTATCCCCGTCCTGGGCCCCGCATGAGCCCCCCAAAACCCGCATGACCCCCAAAAAAAATGCCGCAAAAAGGAGTCTTTCAACCACCATTTTATTTCACTGGACAAACTATCCTTGTCCCGGCCACAGTAGCCCCAAACCTCATACCCCCCCCGAAAAAAAGTGCCGGAAAAAGGAGTCTTTGACCCACCATTTTAGTTGAACTGGACATTGACTATACCTGTCCTGGGTAACCTACATCTGTTCAAGTCTTCCTGTACCTCCCTTGTACAATTCAGATGAATATTTGTATCAGCTATTTTGTACATGCAAGTTTTTTAGTAGTTTAATTCTAGAAAACACATTTTTAAAATAGGATGTAATCCCACCATGTCTTTGTTTCTTTTTTTTTTTTAATTGTATTAAATGGGTTGTCTCACTACAAGGATTGCTAGCTATGTTAAAGATCTTGCAAAAACAATTCATTTTGCAATATGTGTCCATTAACAGTGTCCTACCTATTCCTGTTTCTGACAGCACCATCACCCTTGAGCCACTCTTGACAATTGTGAAGAACAAATGTCTGTTAGAAACCACATTTTTTTACAATAGGACCTGTAGTCTAGCTGCATTTCACAGCAAAATGCCCCAAAAAATTCAAAACATGACCCTTGAGACACTTTTGACAATTGTGAAGAACAAATGTCTGTTAGAAACAAATTTTTTTTTATAATAGGACCTGTAGTATAGCTGCATGTCACAGCAAAATGCCCCCAAAAATTCAAAACATGACCCTTGAGCCACTTTTGACAATTGTGAATAACAAATGTCTGTTAGAAACAACATTTTTTAGAATAGGACCTGTAGTATTGCTGCATTTCAAAGCAACATGACACCAAAAAATTAGATAAATTACTTCTCAGCCACTGTTAAAAATTGTGATGGAGAAATGCCACTTAAAAGCCACATGTCTGTTCCAAAGGACCATGATTATATCTGTATCTCACAGCACCATGACCCCAAAAAATTATAAAAATGACTTCTAAGCCACCGTTAAAAATTTTGAGGGAGAAATGCCACTTAAAAGCCACATTTCTTTTCCCCAAAGGACAGACTAAACTGATCTAACAGCACCATACCCCAAAAAATTAAAAAAAGACTTCTCACCACTTTTAAAAAATTGTGGGGGAGAAATGGCCTTAAAACCCCAAATTTCGGGGGCCCGGGAAGTGAGGAAAAATGGCCGCAGCCTGGCTGACCCCTTTCCCCGGGCTATCCTAAATAGCGCCCGGCAAATTCCCCTAATGGGAAAAAAGAAGGACCCACCCGCCGCCTAACCCCCGGGAGGGCCCCGGTCCGATCGCGGACCAATGGGTGCTGGACACTACCTCGCGCGTCTCTCCTGGCGGCACCTCCCCCCGCCCCGCCATTACGCCTGCTCCCCTGCAGAAACGCGCCCCCCCCCGCGCGTCATACCACCACCCCGGCCAGCGGCATAACCCCAGTGAACACCCGACACAGCCCGGTTGAGAGGCAAAAGACACTCGCCCCTCCCCAGCAGCCACACCCTTCTCAGTGACTCCCATGAGAACCAGGTATCGGGCCCCCCTGCCCCCCCTTCCTTCCCCGCTTTGGAGCCGTGCATGCCTTCCCACCACCGGCGCAGCATCACCCTCCTACAGCCGGTGGTGGCCAGTCCTCCTTCGAATCAGGCAGGGGCTCCTCTCCCTCCTGGGCCTCTGGGGCTTCTGACATGCGGCCCCACCCCTCCCCCGCTACCTCTCCACATATCAGGGCCCGGCGCGAGGTTTTTCTGGCAGGGCTCTCCTGCATCCTCCTCTCCCCCTACGCTTTTCTCATTTCCCTGCCATCATGCATGGACTGATAGTACAAAAAACTGTAAAAGGGATGAGCTGCGGGCTTAGTGGGGGTTAGGGCACCCCTGCAAGGGGAGTTGTTAAAATCAGGGGGATATCACGCAAAAACTAGCGGGAAACGCTTGAAGAGCCAGATAACACAGAAAATAAAACTCTCAAAAAAACCCCTCTATTTGGCAATGTTACGGCGGGGAGCTGGTTGACATGTGAAGATTTGAAAATCCGGCCGCGGAACAACATTAGGGTACGGGGCCCCGGAAACCACAGGGGGGGGGGGCTTGCAACCATCCGGACTCATTTTTAACCCGTTACTTGGAACAACCCCCTCCCCGCCCCACAATTTGCAGGGCCCACAAGCCTCCGCCAAAGGGTTCCTTCCACTTCCTAGGGATGTTATACTGCCCACATACCTTGGTGAAGAAGCATAATGGAGAAAGGAAAACCTCACGCATCGAAAAGGGGGACTCCTATACAATTTTCGCTGACCTCTCCCTGGCATACATTGCAGAAGCGCCGCCCCCTCCCCGCTGCTTCCACCGAAAAAAACACCCCAAAAGGTGGTTTTTCCCTTTTGCCCTCTGCTAAAACTGAGGTGCTCGGCTTTTCTCAGATCTTTGCGACCTCCTAATTTTCAATCCCCCGAAAATTCCTACTAAAAAGTGGACATTGGGAAACCCCCCGTCTCCCCCCCCCCCCCACCACCGTAGGGGAAAATCGGTTGTGGCTCGTAAGGCCCCAAAAGGGATCCCTCCTTCAGCCAAAAGCCCGACGCCTCCCACCCGCGAATACGGGATTCCATAAGACTGGAGGGCCTTCAACATCCCCCCCTTCTCTTTTTGGGAGATTTTGCACCCATTAGATCCTTCATTTTCCTTCACATTTTATAGGGGTTATGATGTTTAAAATTTTTTTATATAAGGTGACCGCAGCTGTACAAAATCACGCTTTGGGTTTTTTTTCCTTTTTTGTTGAGACTTTTCTCGCTTTCCCAGTTCTCCTTTTTCCTCCCTTTCCCCCTTCTGGCTGGGGGGGCTTGAGCAATTTTTTTTCCTACCCCAGGGGGGGGGCCTCGTCGACGGCCTTCTTTAAGGGGGCCTAGTGGGGACCCTTTTAAACCCCGACCCCATAACCGGCGCCTTTCGCTAAAAGGTATAAGAAGAGCTGGCGCCTGGGTCAGGGGTAAATTTTCCCCTGTCTTTGGTGTCCCCCGCCCTCTCTCCGGGGTTTTTTAGTTGGTTGTCATAAAAAGGTTTTTTTTTCTTTGTCTTGTTGTTTGGTCTTTTCTTTCCCCCCTACCCCCTTGTTTCTAACCTTTTCCCCCCCCACCCCACCCCCACCTTTTTTCCTTTTTTTTCCTCGCATTCTATCTCCCCAGGGGCATATAAACCTTCTGGGCTCCATTTTTGGGGGACAACCCCTTTCGGCCTACTCATCTCGGGGCTCCCCCACCCTTGGGAAATGGGACATTGTATCACTCAAAAAGTTAAAGGACTTTTAAATCTAACATTAACTTTGGTTGGCCTTGGGAATGTAGGAACCTGCGGCCAAATTGTTTTTTACAAAAACCCACTTTGATTCCCCAAAGGGTCATTTAGCTTTGCTACCCTTTACTCCACTGCTTTTTCTGATTTAATTACAGGAGGGGCAGGAGTGGGCTTAAAAATTTTAATACCAACACCTGTAGATTGCAGGTTGAAGCATCATGGCTGACCCGGAAAAGGCGGGGTTTATCATCCCTTAAAGCACTTTTGAGGGCAAACCGATTTCATTTTGTAACGTAAAACTGCCAAATGTCTCACAGGGTTTTTTCCTAAATAGGGTCTTTTTAAGTTACAAAATTTTCCCTTGCGCCCGCTTAGGGGGGGGCTTTAAAAAATTTCTCGGGGTCCTGGAATTAAAAATGGGTGGAAAAAACCCCAAATCCAGCATTTTCCAAATTGTCCACAGCCTTTAGAAAGTCATCCGCTCCCCCGGCGTTTTGCCGGAGGATCAACCCCTCCTAAAAGTAAGGAGTACTCCTTTTTCTCCCCCCCTAACAAACGACACTAGCTTGTTTAAATTTTTTTGGAAATGCCCCAACACTTAGGGCTCAACAGGGCTCCCACATTGACCCAAACATGGTCGGACCATGCCCCAGTCAGGGTCAATTTTAAATTTAAGCCCCAGTTCGCGGCTAGTCATTGGAGGTAAGAAACACCAAAAAAAGGCAGCCTTGAAGGACATTGCGGATCACTTCAGTTCCTATTTTGAACTGAATGGGGGTTCTGTCTCTGCGCCATCCCCATGGGAAGCCCACAAGGCAGTCTTGAGGCAATTGCATTGCCCTAGGCCCCAAAGCTAAAAAGTTTCCGCGGAAAGATCACCAACTACCACCCCCAAAAGGGATTGGGAACGAAAAAAGGCATAGCCCTAGGGTTTCAACTTTGAGACGTATATTCTCATTCGAAATAGCCTAAGGACTTGGCCCGCGGGGTTAAAAAATTTTTCTCTACTCAAAAAAAAAGAAATTATGAAAGGGAAAAAGGCCCCACACCTATTAAAAGAAACTGAAGGAGCGCTCAAAAAAACAAGCCTCAGGCCTTAAGGACGGGGAGGGTACCCTGGGTATGACCCGAAGTCCATTGCGAAATTTTCCTTGGTTTTTTCTCTGAACTCTAGCATCCCCCCGCCTCCCCGGGACATGGAAAGGACCCCAAACTCTATCCGGGACTTTTTGCAAAAATACCCTTTACCACGCTCACGCAAGGGGCGTGGACTTCTTGGGTGCCCCCATCCAATTAAGGGAAATAAAGGGAAGTTATTAAGGCCCCCGTCCGGGTAACCCCCGGGCCAAGGGGCTCCCCTATCTGTACTTAAATTTAATCAAATTTTGCCCCCACATAGCGCAACTCTATAATCATTTCTGGGGGGAGCCACCATTCCCAACTCCATGTCACACTCGTAAAAAATTTTTGATTCACAAACCGGAAGGGACCCAGGGGTCTGGCAGTTACCGCCCGATTGCGTTCCAACCTCCCCCTAAGATCTAACCAAAATCCGGCTAACAGACTAAACCACGGCTCCCTCAATTGATACACGGGAACCAGGTAGTTTTGTCCCCTTCGGGCGGGGGGGAGAAAACATAGGCCACTAAAACCTTGGATGCTTTTAACCACCAGGCAGCGGGCCCTTTACCCCTCACCCAGATGCTGAAAAGGGCCCTTTTGATAGGCGCGGGGCCGTTCCTTTTTTGAGGCTCCTCGGCAACGGGTTCTCTATCCCTTTCTGGGCAATCGAGTTTATCCCTCCCCCGGGCGCCCATTAAACCCCCTCACTTTTTTTTCGAACCTTTTGGAATTAAAAAGGGTACTAACAGGGCCCCCCCTCTCCCCACTTTTTTTGTGCTGTGCATAGAACCTCTTCAGCGGAAATTTGGGGCTCAACCAGACTCAAGGCAAAAAAAGATCGGGATAAGGATTTTAAATTTGTCCCTCTTCGCAGACGATATTCTGTTACCCAAACTGACGACAAACCACTTTGCCAACCCTACATCCCTCTTGAAAATTTGGGAGCCTCTGGGGATAAAGATCAACACCTCAAAGAGGGGCCCTTCCAATCAACCCCCCCTGGGGTCTTATCCTCCTTCAAAAACAATTACTCCTACAGGTGGAAACCCCAATCGCTCAAATCCCTGGGGCATCCAGATAACAGAAAATACCCCCCTCTATAGCCAATTTCCCCCCCCCCCCTTTTTTAAAAAACTGAAAATACACTCCTAAGGGGCACCCCTTCCCCCTCCCCTTCTGGGTAGAATAAACTCATTTAAAAGTCCTTTTTACCAAAACTCCTCTACTATTTTAGACTCCCCGGGAGGTCCCGATGAGCTACGCTTCCCAAAAGGGATTTTTCCAAATCTAGGGGGCAGGGGGGCATAGGGGGGCCAAAATGTTTTTGATTGGGCCCGTAGGGGCGGGGGGACGGGGTTCCAATATCCTAAATACTGTTGGGCCCCCACTTGGTTTTTAACCCCGCTTGGTCCCCCTTTCCCAGCATAACCAAGTGGGTGGAATAGAGAAAACGTGGCTTGCACCCACCAACCCCAATCCCCCTATTATGGCATTTGAAGCCTCTCCCTTCACTGGGATACCGTTGGGGCCCCAAACAAATTTACGCAGAAATATGGGAACATCAGGACCAGATTTTTATTTTTGCCCCAGGGCATCGCCCAAGGCTTCCTTTTTTTGCACACCCTTTTCCGCTGGTTATTGGGTTTGTTGCAAGACCGTGGGTTGGGGCATGGCGTTTCGATTTTTTGATGTTGCTAGGCCGAGACAGGGGTTATTCCGTTTACACCCTTTTAAGGGACTATAATCTTCCTGAAGATCCCGATTTTATTACCCTTTCCGAAACTCACCTCATGTCCTCCATGTTTGCACATCACCCCCTGTCCCGACCTCCTTTAACACTCTGTAAAGCGGGCCACAATATAAGGTCCAAAATTTTACAATCTACTCTTTTCTAGACCCGCCCTTGCTGAAAACCCCACACACAAAACATGCCAAATGGGAAAACTACTTAGGAGAGAAATACCCTTTCTCCCAGCAGTGATTTTGGGAAAGCACGGCCCAAATCCCATATTTAACAGCAAAAAAAATCATTACAAAATACTATTTTTTTGGTACCATACACCGGGGGCCGCAAAAGGGAACCCCCACTTCCATCGTTGCTGGGGCTGTTTCTCCTCAGTTTTTAAAACCCCACCGCATATCTTCTGCTTGCCGATTATCCAACCCTTCTGGTCACAGGTCAGGGAGCTTAAAAGTGAGGTTTTGGGGGTAAGGGTCCCCTTGGACCCCTTTCCTACTTATTTAATGGACCGGTCAAAAGGGCTATCTAAAAAGGATTCAAAAATTATGTTTTCATATCCCACTGGGCCAGGTGCCCAATTTCAGGTGATGGGGGCAGACCACCCACCAAAATAGGGATCTCTGTCAGAGGCCACAGAGAACGGCAATGGAGTTCCTAACTGCCCCGTTCATGATAAATTGGTCTTTTGATAGAACTGGTCCCTGGGGCCTGCACCACTTGTTTTACCCTCTTGATTAGAACCCCTTCCCCCCCTTCCACCACCCCCCCCACCCCCCTTTCCACCCTTTTTGTCTGTCCTACTCTTAGTTCGTGATTTTATTATTGATAGGCGGGTTTTTGACCTACGGCTTAATGAGTCCATGTGAGCCTTTCTAATTCACAGCCCAAAGTTCCCCCCGTTGGGGTTTGATTGAATAGTTCAATGCCTATTCAAAAGCCTTGTACTGACAATCTACAGGGGTCAATTTGCACTTTGTTTTACTGTTTTTTCACAATAATTGAAAAATCAATAAAAAATTTTTCAAAAAAAAAAAAAAGCCACATTTCTGTTTTAAACGCCCTGATTATAGCTTATCCACGCACCATGACCCCAAAAAATTAAAAAAAATGATTCCAGCCCCGTTAAAATTGGAGGGGGGAAATGCCACTTAAAACCACATTTAGTTCCAAAGACCCGATTTTGCTTATCTCAAACAACATGACCCCAAAACCATTGACAATGCGAAAAATTCTAAAGATGAAGTGAGTAAATGGAATACGGTTTTGTCATGAAACCTTGCTGTCTTTTACAGTCTCCTCACAGCAAAACCAGCAAATGAACTTTGGGAACTGAGAAAAAAAAATTGCAGTAAGAAATTATCATTTAAAAAAAAGTTTCAAGAGGACCATTTCTGTTTGAAGCAGAATGTGAAGTAGACCGGCAACTAATCGGTGACCTCGGCAATTGGGGCCACAACATCATCAGAGATCCATGCCTGATTCATCTTGATGAAATTCAAACGATCCACATTATTTGTGGAAAGCCGGATGAGTTTGTCTGTAATGACTCCTCCAGCTGTGCTGAAGGTCCGCTCAGATATGACGCTGGCTGCTGGGCAGGACAACACCTCTATGGCGTGGCGAGCCAGCTCGGGCCATTCATCCATTTTGGATACCCAGAAGTCAATTGGGTCCGGAACACATCCAAAAACATCGGTGTTGAGACGCAGATAGTCGTGCACCATGATCTTAAGCTGGTCTCTGTGTGTTGTATGTGTGCCCTGCATTGCATGCATTGGTGAGGTGGTAAATAAAGATTGCCAGAGGTCACCCATTAGGCTTCTGCTACCTTGCCTGCTGCCGATACGGCTGCTTGGCACTCTACTGCTGTCACGTCGCTGACGTTGTTCCACCGTGACATTTGAAGAACGTGAAGCAGACGCAACAGATGTCTCCAGTTGATCAATCAGCAAGGTCTCCATTTCCTGCATTTTACTCTCTATTTGGGTGGGTGGAAGGAAAGTGCTGAGTTTTGTTTTGTACCGGGGATCCAGGAGGGTGGCCACCCAGTAACTGTTGTTCATTTTGATGGCCTTAATGCGAGGATCATGTTGGAGGAAATGGAGCATCCAAGCACTCATGTTGAGAGATGGAGCCTTGATTTCCCAAGCCTCTGGGTCGAGGGCACTAGCAAACTGATCTTCCTCATCTCCTCCTCCATCTCAAATTCACGCCAACCTCTTTCCAAGGCAGGGACTTCGGTATCTAGGAATTCCTCCTCCTCCTCCTCGTCTTCCTCCTCCTCCTCCTCCTCCGCTTCCTCCGGCACAGCTTCAACACAGCCCTGATTTGCCTCAGATGATGCACCCTGAGAGCTGATGCGCCACCTTGCACTAGCCCTGGACCCCGAACCACTGCCTAATGAAGACCAATAAAATTGAGAAACTGTCGGGCCTTGTGATTCGACGGAGAGAAAGGCTCCGTGTCTGCATCTGTGTCCATCTCCTCCGTCGCTGGAGGGACCTAATGTTTCAGAGTGTCCAACGATCGTTCCAGAACTAAGATCACCACAATGCTCATGCTGACAAGGTGGCCGCACTGACCATTTTGGTGGCTTCTTCAAAATTGGCAAGGATGGTGCAGAGCTCTTTCACCTGCCTCCACTCTCGGTGGCTCAACACCCCGAGGTCCGCACCGCTGCTTGTCAGGCCATGTGTCACTTCGTACTGCGTAATGGCATTGCGCTGCTGCCACAATCGCTGGAGCATGTGGAGGGTGGAATTCCAGCATGTTGCCACGTCAACAATGAGGCGGTTGACGGGGAGGCCGAGCTGACGCTGCAACGCAGCCAGGCGGGACGAAGCAGGGTGCGAACGGCGGAAGTGTGAACTCAGACCTCGAGCCTTCCTCAGCAGGCAGTCCAGACCCGGGTAGCGCTTTAGAAATTTCTGGATGACGAGGTTCATGACATGTGCCAGGCAAGGGATGTGCTCCAGCCTACCGATCTTAAGGGCGGCCAGAAGATTTCACCCGTTATCGCGCACTACCTTGGCTGGCACAAGGTTCTTGTCACCCAGCCACGCTCGTCTCGTTGCGGAGAGCCGTCCACATCTCCTGACCTGTGTGTGGTCGGTCTCCAAGACTGATTTATTTCATCATGGCCTGGTTTCTCTGGGCACGTGATGCCACCAGAGGACCTTGGGGGAAAAAGCCCTGCACCATCCCTGCATTTTTGAAGAGCGTGCACCGAGCCTGAGAGCCACCATCACCCCCAGAGACATCCACCCAGCTCACCCAGTGAGCTGTCACAGAGATATAGCGGCCTTGGCCATGCTTACTAGTCCATGTGTCGGAGGTGAGATGGACTTTTCCGGACACAGATGTAGACAACGCGTTTGAAATTTTAGATGACACGTGGCTGGCAAGGGCAGGGACGGCTTTTCTGGAAAATAAATGTCTGCTCGGCATCTGGTATTGGGGGCAGGCAAGGGCCATGACGTGGCGGAATCCATCTGTGTCCACCAGACGGAAAGGCAACAGTTCAAAGGCCCAAAGCCTGGCAATGCCTACGTTCAGGCTTTTGGCTTTGGGATGGTTGGGTTAAAGTGTTTCTTCTGCTCCCAAACCTGGAAGACAGAAGGCTGGCTGCTAGACTGGCCGCTGTACGGCGTGCAGGTCGTAAAAACTGGGGGAAGGAGAAGGGGTAGGATGGGTCTCTGGTGGGCTGGTTGTACTCGGGCGACAGTGGAGGTTTGAAGCGGAGGCTGATCCCTGATCATGACTCTGAGAGACAGGGGCAGCTGAGGAACCTTGGTGTTGGGGGAGGATGAGGAGGCGGAGAACAGAGGGTGTGGACAGTGGTTAGAAGCCGGCATCGGTGGGGCCCTTTTTTTTGGCCAAGTGTTGCCTCCATTTCAACTCATGCATTCGCTGCATGTGACTAGACATGTTGGTGGTGTTAAACACCTAAGATTCTTTGCCTCTACGGGATGCGTTTACGGCAAAGGCGGCATATGACATCGCTGGGTGAATCAGAGGCTTGTTCAAAGAAGGCCCAGGCTTGAGAGGTCCTGGACCTTTTTGACGGCGATAAGCGAGGAGGGGGGTTTCCGCTGACCGTGGCTGGCGGAATCATATCAGCGGACTTCTGCGAACGCCCTCTCCCTTTTTGAGACGGGACCCGTATTGACACTACCCAATTGTCTTCCTCCTCGTCCAGTGATGAAGCGCTCGAAAGCAAATTCTGCGAAAAAGACCACGATGGATCCGCAATGTCATCACATCATCATCACAACACAGGTGACTTGGTCGTCCTGACTTTCGGGCATCCAGGAGCTGCGGGCTGCAAGCAAAAGGCACTGCAAGTTTTTTGCCGACCGCCCCGGGAAATTTTTGGGTTTGATTGACCGGCTCCTTCTCCTCTTCTGATGGCATCAGTAACTGGGCGTCAGAGCAGACAAAACCATCCTCTTTGGCCTCTTGATTTTTGGAAAAATGCCTTCTGACCCCAACCGCATTTTGTCACAAAGAGGTCTTCAGAAAATAGATTATCCACAGTGGGGGGTACACAGTTGACATTTGAGCTGCCTCGCTTCATGTTGGACGGATGCTGATGATGCTGATGACGACATTTGTGGCCATGAGTGGGGGGAAACGACGGGGTTTAAGACGCTGGGGTGCAGGTTGCATTAACCACTAAAACAATTTGGGGATGCGGTATTACTGAATGCCAGGGGCCCACCCAGGGATGACAGGCCTGCGGTCCGGGAACCGAGATCTCTGGATGCGTGTTGTCGCCAGCACTGGAAGGAGCACCTGCCCCGTACCTCTACCCCATGTCCCACCCCCCTCTTTGCTCGCTACCCCCTCATGTCCTCCAGTTCACAAAGAAAAAAATTTTGGAAGGGAGGAAGAGTTTTGGGAAAATCTCTTATTAAAAGCGGCAAATCCCTATTTTCCCAAACCCTAAATCAAAACACAATTTCTGTTTTCAAATTTAAGTCAAGGGGGCCTCATCAACAAACTGGCCTGGCCAAAGTGAAAAAACACCTACTGAATGTAACGGGAAATAAAAGGTATTTTTGCACCTATCAAAACACCGGGCAGTGACACAAAATTGCGTATTCAAATTAAGTCAAAGGGGCCTCTATCAACCAAAGCTGGACTGCACCAAAGGAAAAACACCTATTGAAATGTAACGGATAAAAAAGTGGAGTTTTTGGGATACCTATCAAATCACCTCGGTGACACAAAAATTCTGTATTCAAATCTAAGTGCAAGCTTCCTCTATCCCCACAGCTGGCCTGCGACAAAGTGAAAAAACATCTATCTGAAAAGTATACGGATAATAAAAGGTATTTTTTTGCACCTATCAAATACACCGGGAGTGACACAAAATTTTTGTATCAAATTAAGCACAAGGTGCCTCTATCAAAAAAGCGGCCTGCGCCAAAGTGAAAAAACACCTATCTGAAATGTATACGGATCTTAAAAGTGGAGTTTTGCACCTATCAAATACCACCTGCAGTTACTAGAAAAGATCTTATCCTAATATAAGTTCAGGGTGCCTAACATACAAGTAATATTTCACCAGAAAACTGTTAATAAAAAGCCCAATCAATGCAATGTCTAAACAAAGTCAGGGCTGCACAATATCCACTATCCTTAAAGAGCTTGTCTGTGTTCGCCTGCCGCCCCCCCCCCCTCCGGCTCCACCCGTGACTTTACAGCGCTAGATGCTCCTTTAAAATTCTCAGCCTAAGTACCTAAAATCTGCAAATCTCTAATCTACCTAAATTCTAATGTTCACAGCTAAAAGCATAGCTGTCTGTGTGAACAAATAGAACAATTTCACTGAGCTGTTTGGACAGAGGCAGAGCACACGTCCTACTCCTATGAGACACGGACACACACTGATGCTGAACAGGAAGGGCTGTTCTATGTAAAACGAGGTCATGTGATTTTTCCAGCCAATCGCAACAATACAAATCCCAGTCATGACATCACACACACAGCTCACCCTGCTCTATTCTCTAAGCTAATTTGCTGGCCGCCAAAATGACAGGAAGCGCTGAAAATGGCGCGATATTAATAGATTATACAAAGATTTTCACCTAAATTATCGCGTGATCGGAAAAATCCGATCAACATAAAAACCATGCCGATTTTAACTTTGTCGATAATAATCGCTCAACACTAATGAAGATACCTAATTATAACCTCCATGTCTCTCACATATCAGTAACTCTTATTTGAGGCATACAGGGGGTTAATGTGAGGGACATGAGGGGGTTAACTGCTATTACTATGAGGCACTTGGAGTTACTAAGCTTGTAATCCCACATGACCAGATCCTTTGTCGGTTTTATACTCGAGTAAAATAGGGTAATTTTACAGAATGGATTTGCAATGGGGATGATTAAAAACAAAAATAAATCACGCTTCACTACAAGGCGACTTGCATTGCTGGAACGCGCCGGGAATTTTCCCTCGTCTCGTTGAAACCTCGCACGAGATACGGAGAAACGAGAGTGATGACGTGACTCGCGCTGTTGTTTTTTTTTTAAGTGTGGTGAGGCGGGTTATTTAAATTACAACATTTTTTTTGAATTTATAAAGTAATTAAAATACTTAAAATACTTCCTAAAAGTATTTTAATTACAAATACAAAATACTGAATAAAAAAAGTTTTTTAATTACAAAATACAAATACCTGACAAGTATTTTAAATACAATTTTAATTACTTGTATTTTAAATACTCCCGAACACAGCTAATAGTCAATGACTAAGGTGTAGGTAAAAATTAAACATTGCAGTAATCAGTGGAGTGGCGGCTATCAATACATAGCCAGCTCCATTTTTCAGAAAACCTCAAAGTTTACCTTAAAGTTCCTATCTTTTACAGTCAGCAAAAAGACAGGATCAATTAAGTTCACTGAAATACTTTAAAAAATGCATTTCTACCAGCAATTACTCTATAAAATAATTATCATATCAAAATTTAAGAGAGTGTTCAAGCCTGTAAGGTATGAAAAGCTGAGTCATTGGAGTTGGGGATTTGTGTTCATACATATCCAGGGTGGTAGGTGACGCACATTGCTCTGTGGACTTGTCACTGGCAAAGAAAGGATGATATTTGCTCTGGGTATATTTTTGTCTGTGAAGAGCACTGATTAAACACATCCATGCTACAGGCACGCCAGTCTTTTGATAATACCTTCTTCTCCAGAGACATGCAGAGCAATGATAAAACCATTCACTGCCACAGAGTGGTGAACTAGTGATTTACAGGTTAATTGATGACATGCTGGTGTGCAATAGGGTCTTTGTATTATCTGTTTCTAGCTGAGGTACCTGACATGCTGACAGTGCAACCTAATGTAATGTAAATACTGAGAGGCTTAAACACCAAGCTACTGTGTATTCGAGCAAATTCCAAAAAATTATGTTTTCATTGATTGTATTATGTACATGTAAAAAAAAAGTCTGAAAACTTATATTAATTCTAATTAAAAAAGTGAATTGATGTCACTTTAGCCATAGCAATACTAATTAAAGTACATCATAAAACACAAGTAATCCCTATGTGTGAAAAGGGTACATGTACAAACGTTTTGCTAAGAAGCAAAAACTGCAAGTGGCCTAAACACAATTTTCCACCATTACCATGTAACTATGTATACATAGCAAGTACATTCAAATCCTACCTCACAGTAAAACTATGTGCGACAT
Organism: Phyllomedusa bahiana; assembly: GCA_025379985.1. Classification (NCBI taxonomy): domain Eukaryota; kingdom Metazoa; phylum Chordata; class Amphibia; order Anura; family Hylidae; genus Phyllomedusa; species Phyllomedusa bahiana. The sequence continues at coordinate 135,789 of JAODAL010003828.1, read as the reverse complement.
GTAAGAACGGGGCTGCGCCAGGAGTCTGGCATCTTTTCAGCTCGACATCTAGTGCAGCCACATTTGCAATAGTATAGCCTCCTGTACGCCAGTATCAGGCGCATTACAGAGTGCCCACGGCACTTTAATACGCCTGATTTCAGGGGGCTACGGGAGGCGGGGTGCACTAGAACCGTACAAAGCTATAGATTTATAGCTTCGTTACGGCAATTCCAGGTGCATTACTGCAGTACAGCAGGTTCATAAATCAGGCGCATTCTATACTAATATTATACGCATAAAAATTGGTGTATAAACACCAAAAATCATACATGCCCTATGTGTTTTCCATACATGTTTAATGCTCATGTTTTATTCAAACGATTTATCTAGAAAGGATTTTTTTGTATTTGGAATTTAATTTAAATCAATTTTACACTGCAACCAAATGTGATGTAAAATCAGCATTTTAAATGCAGATTTTGATGCATATTTGTTGCAAATTCACTGCAGATTTTACCTTTTGCATTCTAAAGAGTTAAATACACAGCAAATCTGTTATTGATGCAATCCTTTGGAGTGGGTATCATGTAAGATTACTCCAAAAGCAAAAAAAGGAGTTCTTAAAAAGGTAAGAAAGAACCTAAGGATAACAAAAACTGCAAAAATATCTGTTTATATGTCTACAATGAAAACATTAAGCAAGTATGGTGTTTACAAACACAAACCACAAAGTGGTTCAAAAAAAAACTTGAGGCCCTTTCACAGTGATTCTGATAAGTCCTTTGAACAGATGAGACACACGGGTGTGTTTTATGCCGAGACCAAAAGACGACCCAACTGTGAAAGTGTGCTCCAGGGAATAATGAATACAAATTAAAAATCTACAAAAAAGTGAAATTTAATTTCATTCCTGTGAAATACCTAGAGGGTAAATAAAATTTCTAAATGCTGTTTTGAATACTTTAAAAGGTGCAGTTTCTTAGATGGAGTCACTTATAGGGATGTTCTATGTTGAAAATTTTCTTGAATATTTGAAAAAATACTATTAAATGCATAAGCCCCCTGTACAATAGACATTTGGTAGATGCTAGTTCTAAACTATTTTGCGTGGTGTAACTATCTGTCTTGTCACATGTGACGTCGTGACCCGCATGTTGGGCATTGGGCGCACCCGTGTCCCTGTCGCGGCTTATCCTCCTACCCTGCGTAGTTAGTCACATCGCTGCGTTCCTGTTTCCCTACACATCTCTGCCAGCTGGCACACGCATCATTGGTCAGTAAAATGTAAGTGGCCAGCATCCTGGTAATTGGATAGAGCCATAAAGAAAGCGTTCTCAGAGTTCTATTTCTGCCATATACTTGACCCTTGCCTCTGTCCACTGACCATGTTTGCCTGCTGCCTGCTTTGACCTTTATGCATGTCCCTGACAATGAGTTCGCCTGACGATTCTGTACCACGCTGCACCTCGACTACCACTGCAAGCAAGTCGTGTCAGGGGTAGTGACCTGGTAGTCTCCTACTACAGCAAGTCCAACTTGCCTTACAGTGGTCTCTGGTGAAAACCGGGAGGCTACTTAGACTCCACTCCCTGATGTGGTTTATACAATAGCGTGTGGTGGTCTGGAGGATCCACACCTTAGCCATCCATTACATGTCTTTCACGCAGACATTTATGAACCTTGAAAATGGCAAATTTTTTTAAATTTTATGGACATTTTGATATTTTCACAAATAAACAAGGATCATGGACCAAAATTAATTATTATCTTAAAGTACAATGTATCACGAGGAAACAGTCTCTGAATTGCATGGATTGGTAAAAGTATCAAAAAGTTATTCCCACATAAAGTGACACATATCAGATTTAAAAATTTGGGCTCTGTCAGGAAAGGTGTCAATGTTCCAAAGAGATCCAAATTTGTCAACACTATGAAGGAAAGCTAAGGAACTTACTGAACATGAAAATACTGTTAAATTCAATGTAAACTCAATAAATCTATCTTCAGTAAACCCCCTATTAGTGTCAGTAGGCAGACAGAATTGTATCATTTAACTGTAAGGCTTAGTGCAAAAAGACCTGCCTCTATGAAAGTGGTTCTCCACTTTTGGCATTCCCCGCTTATTAGAAGGGTCCTTTAAGAATCAGTTGATTACAAATTGTTGGAACCCCTAACTATAAACCTAAATTTGTGGGAAAAGTTGGCCATAAAATGTACAATTTCTCTGGGGAAATGAGGCACTACATATTTCATATTCAAATCAATGGGCTGTTTGTATTAAATCTCCATTCTGCCAAAAAGCTGAGGGTCCTCAGTATAAGACTCCCCCACCCCACCATATGAACCTAGAATTTTATAATAGTGTATAATAAAATGAGTTTTCTAACCTGGAGAACTCCTTTAAAATGTATTATGATAGCTTACGAAGGGGTTGTGTCGTGATCATGCCTATTCAGGCAGGAGCGCAGTCCTTGGTTGGCTGAGGAGTGGTGAATAACTGCTGGATGGTGTAACCCATTGTTAAAGGCTTTGTTCAAACAGGGCCTATCCAATGCCATTAAAGATGTCTGTGTCAGCAGACTATGGATCTTGCGGTCCGCTTTGACCACAGGCTCCGGGAGAGGAGAAAGGACATATTTGAAGCCAGCCATCCTTTTGTCTCTTCTTTTTCTCCCCTTCAAAACCTGTCTCACCCCCCCCCCCCCCACCCTCCATTGAAGAGGAGACGATGCAATTCAGAGTCATGGACTCCAAGACCAGGGGGGAGTATCGCATGAGAAACGCTCCTGTATTGGGGCCAAGCTTGGCATTTTCTACGGAACTGCCCCACCAGACCCAGCCTGAGGAACTCCAGTGCCTGAGTGGTAGTCATAAGAGCCACTCAGTCATCCGAGTATCTTCTGTATTAATTTCAAAAGTATTATTGCTGGTGACCTTGTCTTTTGATTCTAAGTCTGTATCTGGGCAGGCCCTGATTGATTCTGGTGCGGCTGCCAACTTTGTAGATTCTGCTTTTGTGTGGGCCTTGGGCCTGAACTTAATGAAGTTGGATCATCTTCGTCCTGTTATAGGGGCTGACTTTACCCTGTTGGCGGGAGGGAGGATCCACTTTAAAACTCTCTGGTTGTATTTGCAAGTTGACCCTAAACCATTCTAAATTTTGTTTTTTTTTGTCATGGACAATTTGTTACATAATCATAACCCCATACTGTATTTCTCTGCAGTTATCTGAGTGCAAGATGAAAGAACCCGACTCATCTGATTTTATTTCTGATTCTGCTGGTGTTTCTGATGAAAAATCTGCTACTGAGCGCAAGACTGTTCTTGAGAAAGTTTCGCTCCCCAGGGGTGGGGTTGCAGCCTTTGCTCATGATCTTGCCGCCTCTGTTGCTCAATCTCAGGATCTGACACCTAGTGACATTTGTGCAGTGACTGACATGTCCAATCCTTTGACATTTGTTCTAAAAAAGGAGACTGAGGGTAGAATCGTGCACCTGCTGAGCTGGGATCTATGCCCCAAACTTATGTATAGAACTCAGAAATAGAGGACTGTGCACAGACTGGGCCCAGGCTCATTTAAACATGTTAAAAGACCAAGACGAACCAAGGTACACTGCTTAAAACCTGCGTATTAAGGTTCCTACTGGGAAATTGGTCCCGTGTCTTAGAGACGCCATCACCTGAGCTCTTCCTGGCCTGGTGGCCCCTCATAAAAGGGGGGGGGGGAGGTAATGTCACGACTGTCCATTTGTAAGGTATGGCAGAGGCAGGGCTTTTGGCCATGAAATTGTTTCTATTCTGTGCATGCTACTTGTGGTGTTTGAACCTGGTCTTATGTGGATCTGTCTGTGTTAATTGATTGATGCCACTCCCGTCTGTTCTCTACTGACTTTGTTCTGGGCTGCAAACAGTTAAGCCAGTTTTGATGGATAGCTGGTTGCACCACTCAGGCTGTGTTCTGGATGTCAGGGAGCCGAACCAATCACTTGGACTGGGTCCATGACTTCCTATTTAAGATCCATTTTGCTTTGGGCTCATTGCTGATGATAGTCTTTACTGGATCTGGTGCACTTTTTACTTTTGTCTGTTTAGTGTCTGATTTCTAGTGCTTCTGCTTTAACTCTCCATTCTGCCTGAGGTTCCTGTACTGCATTGTTCATTCTGGTTTTTGACCCGGTTAGTCTGACCCAGTTGCCCCTGACTACTTAAAGAGTATCCATTACCTCCACATAAACACACAAAAGTTGATAGTTGATGAAATTATAAGACTTTTCTCAAACACATGTCAATAGCAATGCAGAGGATTTCCATCAGTATTACAGGGGAACAGGTTTTACTTTCACTTTGTAACTCAGGAGAATCTTATCATTCTGTTGGGAGATACCAACTGTGCAGTGGGAGCTGAGAGCATAGATGCTTGTACAGTGTGATCTGAGTTTCTCACTACATACAGTGCAGCAAGCACATCACACTGAGGACATAGTGTGACAGTTTACCTGTTGCTTCAGCCTCCTCATCCATAGAACACAGGCATCTATATCACACTTTTACTGGTGTGCACATGATGTTGACTTACAGGCTCCCCCCTGCACTGTGGCCTCTCCCAGCTCACAGGCAGGAGATTTGATACAACTGTCAACATTATCATCCATCAAGCTGTCATGAGCCGACTTGGCCCGACTTCAAATCTGTCTTAAAGGGCTAGTGCTTTTTTAAAAAACAGAATTACAGGTGAAATGCTTTGATTTTCCTAATGAAGCATATTTGACAAAGTGTCTGTATTTTAGTCTTCTGTTACTTCATGAGGTTTCTCTGAATGTGATAGGTGCTCTTTAAGTTCAGGCAGGCAAGTAGGCAGGGCCAGATTTGGGGGGCCTAGCGTCAGGACTCACAGTCTGTTTTGTTTCTCTGCTCTGGGGGTTCCTAACAGGTTGTCAATGTTTTTTATACAAGTGTTATAACAATCATTGTCGGAGAATAATTTCTGCACACGTGCTTAACTACAGTATAGATATATTTCTCTATGACATAAATTATGTATTAATTAAATAATCTCATTAACTCAATAAAAAAAGGAAATAGCGGAAAAAGTTTTATAAATACCAAGCACATTAGTTACTCGGAGTTGTTTGAAGTACTGTAAAGACTCTAGAGACTAACTTATTCTCAACACCAGTGGACGTGCCAACTAATTCAAAATGATTCTACATCTATGACATGTTAGATGCAAATATTATTACAGACCTGTTGTCACCTTTCAAAACGTTTGATCAAAAATGAAATTCCATATTATGTTGACCATGTGTTGTTAGAACTGCTGGCTCTGTCAGTTTTCTTTTGCCTTTATAGATCATAGGTGTCAGAAGGTGTTAGAGATTAGGAAGTTATGTGTGAATTATCTAAAGCAATAATTGCTGTAAAACTGAACTGTGAAAGTATCAATTCGCATGGTGTAATGACACATAAATGTGTCTGACTGTTTTTAGAGAAGCTAATATTTATCCATCCAGTTTTCTAGATAAAGCTTTACACATCTAAGCAATATGAGTAAAACCAGATAACAATTCACAGCAGGTCATACATACCCTTTTAATACATTCACACAATTTTCAGTGCCCCTGTTTTCCTCATTTATATCCATAGGAAAAAAAAAACTATGGCATTTCAGTGGCTAAATCATGATTTATAGAGCATAGTAGGTTTTTTAAAAACTGTGCTCTAAAATCACCTATATCGTGTGAAGAACTGTGTACTACAAAGTAAAACTTGGAAATATTGAATATCCAGTATTTTAAAATATCAAAACACTGTAACTAATGTATAAAAAATATAACAAGACAGTCTACATACATTACCATCAATAATATCAGTCCAAAATGTCCATTCTTAAATACAGAAAACTATTATTATAAAGAAAATACTGTTGTAATTCAGTGATAGAATTGCGTATTTACATTAAAACTGCATGTGTTTCACTCATGTTACAGAATTTCGCCTGGTTGTATGCACCACATTTGCTTTTCACCTCACTGGCCCTTATGGTGTAAAGGGCAGGCAATCAAAGACATGCCAAAGACCTGATGACAGAAGCTGACCTGTGGCAAGAATTAAAACGAGTGTTGTGTCAGAATTCTGGTTAGGAATGACCAACATGAGAGTTAAATAGATTAGTTTGGCAAAATTTAAAATATATTCCCATGACATGATTTTAAACCTGCAGGCAAAAGTAAATTAACATATTACTGTTCTGATTTTGATTACTTTCAGAGTTAGACCAATTCGTATCTCCTGCTTTTTTACAGAAGGTTACTTAGGCTGCCAACCATCCCACCTCTATGAGAGACATGTATGGAACAAAGTCCATCATTTTTGTACCTATTTTTCAGTGTATAATGCACCTGAATGTATGAAAGTGTCTAAAGTTCACAGCTCGCCTGTGTGTTTGGCGCATTATGGAAGTTAGGTGCATAAGCAATGCGCCAAACATGTATAAAGGCTATAGATAGGTTGAAAATAAAAGAAAAGTCATGAGAATAGCATGTCGGTGAATAGAAACTATGGTACCGATCTTGCTTGGTGGACCACAGGTCCCAGCAATACCTGTGGTGTGCTGGCTCTTGCTGTATGTAGAATAAAGTGTGAGAGCAGCAAAAATAAATTTCAAATTTAATGTAGTGAAAATGAAAAATGTAAAAATCTGAACAACATAATCAGTGGGTTATTTAAGGAAAAATTAGTTTTAGATTTTATTAATTTTAAAAACATTTTATAGGAGATATTTTTATATTTTTGGGATATTATATATTTTTATATTAATTTCATTTGATAACTTTATTATTAAGTTTAAATAATTTTATATATTTTGATAATAATCAGAAATCACTTTTTATTATTGTACTGGTGTAAGTTGAGAAATATTGGACATTTTTTGTCCTAACAGCAAATCTAGCTCCACTCAGACTTCTCAGGCTCAGGCAGACCACATTAAAAGAGGTCTGCCTGTTTGAGCAGTAATGTACTTAGTTTTACCGACCCACATTCATATATGTGTCTAATATTATTAGTGTGGTGCGACACTCCCCCAGAATGCCGCCTCATGTTAGGCACATTAAAAAGTGCCGAGTCTTACGAACAATGCGCCTAACACATTCGTTTGACATTGTTAGACATCATAGCCCACTCACTTTGTCGCATTTGATGCCAGAAAAGGGTGAAAAATCGATCATACATGTCTCCCTATGTGTTCTATAAGCCCTGGCCAGGTTGGGGACATCACTGTGTCATATAAACTGTACAGAAGCCTGTTCCTTACTGGTGTTAAAACACCCCCCCCATTATCATTATCCATATTCTAGGCTTTAGTTGGATATAGCAGAGCTGAAATGCCAGTCAGTGCTGTAGTACCAACCGCAGCCTGAACATGAAGTGTGAATCTCGGGAGTACTCGCTGATCAGTGCGAGCTCCTAAAACACACGATGTACTGCGGCGCGTACTGTACACACCGCAGTACATCGTGTGAGCATACCCATAGAGAGCAAAGGACTGACTGCCCTGAAGCTTATTGGAGGCTTGCAATTTATTTCCAGCAGAATAAGTACGTTGGTGTGCATAAAGGGGTTGTCTCACTACATTGAATCATTTGACCTCAGTCCTGTTTTATTGGTTTCACTTTGAATTTAGGGGTGTGTTAACTGGCTTCCACTATGCTGCAGTAGAAGCTAGGTCGGTAGCTATAGCAACCAGTGCTGGCAGCCTATCAGGAGAGATCTAACAAGTCTGTAGCTATAGGGACCTGAGAAGCTGATGCAGCCTATACAAGAGGAGATATCTCAGAATAGGTAGGACACTGTTAATGGACATATATTGCAAAATAACTTGTTTTTGCAAGATCTTTAACATAAAAAGCAATCCTTATAGTGAGAAAACCCCTTTAAGAAGGATTAGGCTAAGTCTACACTGCAGTGGACAAAAAACGACCTGAAATCCAAATCCTAAAAATGTTTACAAAACTATGTTTTTTGTCCACTGCCTGTCAAAAGCAGCTGAAAAAACAGCCGTTTTTTGCAGTTATTTCCGTTTTCTGGCATGCTTTTTAACACACGTTTTTTGCTTGTCTTCAAGTCTGTTTTTTAATGTATGCATTAATTAAGCCATTGGATGTAACTCCACCCTACAAAAGGGTATGTAAAGCACGTTATTGCATTTATATGTAACCTTGTAGTCGTTTTACGGATTTTGGTGCTAAGAAAGTTATCTCATTTTTGTCGGCAAAAATACTATTTTCTACCGATTTTGGCCCTAAAGTCAATTTTTTTAATGGATTTTGGCGCTAAAATCCATACTTTTATGAATTTTGTCGCTAGTAAGGTTATCTCGCTTTTGTTGCAAAAAATACCTTTTTTACGGATTTTGGCGCTAGAATCCAGATTTTATGGAGTTTGGCGCTAAGAAATTTATCTCGCTTTTGCCACTAAAAATCTGTTTTTTTAACAGATACTTTCTTACAGATTTTGCCGCTAAAATATTTTTTTTTAATGGATTTTGCCGCTACTAATGTTATCTAGCTTTTGACGCAAAAAATCTGGCCTTTTATGGATTTTGTCGCTAAAAATCTGTTTTTTACGGATTTTGGCACTGAAATCCGTTTATTACGGATTTTGGCGCTAATAAATTTATCTAGCTTTTGCCTCTAAAAATTAGTCTTTTACGGATTTTTGTGCCAAAATCTGTAAAAAACCTGATGCATTTTAGTAACAAAAGTGAGATAACTATAATAGCGGCAAAATCTGTAAAAAAAAGTATTTTAGCGCCAAAATCTGTAAAAAAACTTATTTTAGCGGCGGTGGAGATAGCAGGACATTTTTACTATGGTATAGAAGTCTGTGGGAGCTGTTCTCAGTTGTTATTTCAGTGTTTTTAGAAAACCTAAAAAGGAATATATTAGGACAATAAGAGCTTCATTTTTTGGGCAACAATGAGAGAGTTTTTCATGTGGCTCAAATTTCACTTACTCCTACCCTTGGCCAAGTGAATCGTGTTGTGTTTTGATTAGTGACATGTATTAATTTAGTTTTTTACATGTATGCCCTATTCTATGAGGAAGAGTCTATGGGATGTGTCAGCTTTTGGACCGTGTGCATTATATCTCACGTTTGGATTACTGCATTTCATAATAAAGAAACTCGCTTTTAGTTTCAATGGGAGTTGCTGTTACTTCAAGTCTTCAGTTATTTACATATCTCCAGAGTATCACTGTGCAAACCTGATTACATGGAGTGGTGAGCTGGCTTGTTTTTTTGTAGTTTGCGAATCTGTACCTAAGAAACCCTGGACCCATATTGCTATGGACTTTACTATTCATTTCCCAGCCTCCAATAATCATACAGTCATTTGCGTGACCACAGATTTTTTTTCCTTGATGTCACATTTTGTGTCACTCCCAGGTCTGCCTACTGCTCTGCAACTCGCCTCTCATTTCTTCCAGCAAATATTCCACCTGCATGGACTTCCTCTCCATATTATGTATGATGGAGGAGTGCAATTTGTCTCCAGTTTCTGGTGTGCACTTTGTTCCCGACTACAAGTCAAGTTGGACTTCTCTTCTGCATACCATCCTCATTCTAGCGGACAAGGAGAAAGAGTGAACCGGGTCCATGGGTATTATCTTAGTTATTTTGTTTCATCTCTGCAAGACAATTGGGCTGACCTTCTCCCCTGGGCCAAGTTCTTGTATAATAATCTTGGTTCTGAATCTGCTGGATCTTCCCCTTTCTCTGATTATGGGTCACATCCCTGCCCTCAGCTACCCCTGTCTATAATCTCAGATGTTCCAGCTGTGGATGCCCAGGTCAGAGAAATTTCCTGTGTTTGGCAGGATACCCGAAGCTTTTTCTCCAAGCATCTTCCCAGACCAAGACTCAAGGGGAAAAAAAGCAGAGACGTCCTCCAGTGTTCTAATAAAGTATGGTTATCTGCCAAGTACGTTTGCTTGCAAATTCCTGGTGTCAAGTGGGATTCGGACCTGAAGAAAGATCTTGGAAACCTGAGGAGAATGTGGATGCTCCTGATCTCATCCAGGGATTTCGGCTCAACAAGAGGAGGAGTGGCTTTAAGAGGTGGGTACTGTCACAATGCATGCCATGGTCCACACTCTGGACTGTGGACATGCTCGTGTCAGCGTTCCCTGGCCTGGCTTACTCTCAACTCTCCCCGCTCTTGCTCCACTCCCCTGCTATCTCTGTGGCTGGAGTATGTACCCACTATCTAGGGCACATGGGCATTGGCTCTCTGGAATTAAAAGGGTCCACTGGTCTTCAATCACCGGGTGCTGGTATCTTTATTAGGTCATTTCCCCTAGTTCACTTGTCAGCTTGTTGGTGTGCTTTTCCTGACCGTTGTCACGGTACATTACGCTCCCCTTGGTTTGACCCGTGCTCTGCCTTGAACTTACTGCCTGTCCACTGACTATGACTTGCCTGCTCCATTGGAAACATGCTGCACTCCAACTATCACCACGAGTGGTCATGTCAGGGGTAGCGACTTGGGAGTCTACCACTGCAAAACCCATCCTGCATTGCGGTGGCCACTGGTGAAGAACCGGGGGTCGTTAGACTCCGCTTTCTAGTGTTTTTTGTTGTCTGTACCACATTTGTCATTTGTATGTCTGCTTCCTGTTTTGGTTAGGGTTTGGACACGATAAGGTTCCAGTGCAAGGTTGCCCTTTTCGTGGTAGTTGTTCTGCTTAGACGGGGTAAGACAGGGACAGATTAGGGCATCCATGACAGAATTTCTGGACTACCCAGTGGTCTCCTGATTACGGACCTAATTAAGGTACTGATGGACTAGGTGCATGGTTTGGCACAGTTGATTTAAGACCTAGCACACAGGGTTCAACTGCAGGAGACTACATCTGTCTAAAATGTGGTTCCTATTTACCCATCTCTGGAGCCACCATTTTTCTGGTGACTGCAGTACCTTTATTACATTCCATGAAAAGCTGCAAACTGTATTTTTGGCTTATACCTCACTTATCTGGAAATGAGGATCAACGGGGCGGGAGGGGAGGTATGTCATTTCCTTGCTACAGGTGACTCCACAAGTTTGAGCCTTCTACTTGAAACCTGGCTTCCCAGAATTGTTGCCCTTATGCTCATTTTTCAGGTCTCGGGACTTCTGTATGATGAACCAGACATCAGGTCAGTAGCAGAAACTTACTTTCCATATGAATCCCAACTGGGTTCAAGCTATTTTAAAGTGGGTACAGCAGAATTCCTTAAAGGCTCTGCAGAGTTTCTTGGGGTTTGCTAATTATTACAGAAAATTTATCCGTAACTTTCATCCATAGTCAAACCTTTGACAGACCTTATGAAAAAATGGGCAAACCATAATAACTGGAAATCTGAAACCATTCTTGCTTTTGAAACCTTGAAGTGTTTTAGTGAAGCCCCTGTTCGAGTTCAACGTACTCTTTAAAGCCCCATTCTTGTGGAGGTTGACGCTTCTGCAGTAGGATTGGGGGTAGTTCTGTTGCAAGAGCCTCTCTCTTGGACCAACCTACACCTCTGTACCTTATTTCACGTAAATTCTCCCCTACAGAGAAAAATTATGACCTTGGGAATCGGGAACTTCTCAACATCACGTGGGCACTTTTGGGATGGCGTCATTTTTTGAAGAAGGCAAGACAACAGATTACTGTACTAACTGACCATACAAACCTGACTTTAAATATACTAGGAGACTCAATCTCATACAACTTATGTGGGCTTGTATCCTGTTTGTCATTTATCTGTCTGCTTCTTGTTTTGGCCAGGGTTTGGTCAGAATAAGGTTACAGTGTAAGGTTGCCTTTTTTGGGACAGTTACTCTGCTTAGGCAGGGTTAACAGGGATAGATTAGGGCATCTCTGACAAGGAGTTTTCTCACCACATTGGTTAGCTTTAAACAAAGGTAAATGAAGAATATTATCAAACACATTGCTGTTTTAATTTTGCTGATTTTGCTTAGATTAGGAAATAAAGTAGATTTTATCTTCTACTTATTTACACAAGTTTATCTAGGTTACCAACCACCTCTCTCTGCTCTCATTTCTCTAGCTGTTCTGTGTAACGGTGCCTCACTCCCAACTGAGTATAATCTCCAGCAGAGGATGTTGTTTATCTATGTTACTGACCAGATTTAACACTTTAGATCTCTGTAGCTTTGTGAACTAAAGTTTACAAGCCTTCTGAGATAAATACTACATTAGGAATAGCAGAGCTGATGTGCTTATCACTGTTGTAGAATCACCCAGAGTTTAATTTGGAAGTGTGAGTCTGAAGATGCCTGTGGCTATGTAAGGGCTTAAGAGACATTGAGTGAAGCAATAAGAAAATGTCAAAACCTCACAAGTAAATCAACTTAAGAGTGGTTAAGAAAGAAGAAAAGTAAAATTTTGGAATGGCTAAGTCAAAGCCCTGATCTTAATCCTATTGAGATGCTGAGACTGATGGTGGCTGTGAAGAGCAGGTTTTGTGAAGCAGCATGTTGAGATTATCCCTTTACATATGATATACTGTGATGTCACTCCTGGAATTGACTTTAACTGTATCCTCACTGCATCTCCAAGCGATCTTCTGGCTGTTAGCCTGTGGATGACCCTTGGCTGTTCAGAAAAAAATACAAATAGGGCTTCATTGACATGGGTACAAACAACACAGAGATACAATGCAACATTTTAGTCCTGGCTAACTTTGTGCACCTAATGTAGACTTTCACAATGAAAGACTGTGAAAGTCTATATCTCCTTGCAGTGGTTAAGTCTAAATATTGAAGAAGTTGCTCTGTACCCCAGCCTTGCCAGCTTGAAGTTGATTTTTGCTTAAGGATCCACTTCTCCGATAAGAAACATAACTTGCACAAAGTTTTAATTTGTATAACTTTTTGATTTGACGTTTTACATTATAATTCCATGCTAATATGCAAACTACATATTTAAAAAATAAAAGGTTTGATAAAGTGCTGTGAAAGTAAATGAATAGCTGTGTTCTCCCAATTATTCATCACTAACTTCAAGATGCTCTATTTACCACCGCTGGTAGGGAGGTCAGGGGAGTGTTTGTACCCGGCCGAGACATCACAGGGAGCAAGGAGATATGAGTGCAGTTAACAGGACTGTGAGTGGGCTTGTGGAACACGGCACCACTGGTGGAGACGGGGCAGTGGAGCCAGAGGTACGAGTGCAACCGTGACATGTGGGTCACTGAAGCACCTATAACACCCATCCTCATGTAAATAGTTTGGCAGTCAGCTCACTCAATGACGCCTCAAGCAAAGTCCTTTCCACAGGTGCACGGTTTGTAAGGTTCAACCAACTCCCACGGTAAAGTACAAAAAAGGCAAACCAGCTCTGTTTGTAGAAGGAATATAAAACAAGAGTTTATTCCAATTGAGCTTAAAAAAGCATACTTAGCTTAAATTTATATAAAGGCATCAATATGATTAGCATTTATACACGGTGTAAGAAACGGGATATACACATGTGCAGTCTTACGCGTTTCGGGACTCCTCACTTAGTCGTAGCCTAAATGCATTTCGTAACTGGTGACATTATCAAAAAAATCGACATAAGTCACATGATACAAAATAATCCAATGGAAATCAAGAAAACAAGAACCAATAATATCAATTGTAACAAAAAATACAAAACATGTATAAACATATAACAACAAAATAATGGCATTTCCATGACTGAAACAGGGCAAAAAAGAGCTCCGGTTCAGTTACGAAGCTGTCACAAGTTTAATACATTAAAGGGGTGTTATCGTTTCAATAAATGGTCTTCAGAATAAGGGGACAGTGAAAACAAACAACTTTGCAATTGGATGTCATTTGCAAAGCTGTCTCGTTTTCTCTGTCTCCCTTATTCTCTGTTTCTGTAAATAAACTTGCCTTGTCTGGGTCTAATCCTACCCCTCTCTGTTCATTGGGTGCCGGCTCTGTCAATTACCATTCTGTGCGGCCCCTGGGACAAAATCGGGAGCGCGCATACCTGCGCATGCTCCCTGAGGACTCTTTCGTCTCCCTGTTTTTTTTATTCACGTTCAGGGGCGCTGCGCCGCCCATTCATTCAGTGTATCTTTTATTATGCCGTGCGCCGCGGCTGCGCCAGGCGCCTGCAGCAGCACAGCTCAGTGTCTGCTGCTTGTGCGGCCCGCCCCGCCCCCTGCCGTCCCTGTCCCCCCCTCTGCTGCGCGGCGCCGTCAGTGCCTCAGTCTGGAGTGGAGACTGAGCCTGGCGCGCCTGCCGTTAGTGAGAGGTACCTCGTCTGTGTACTCCCATGCGGCGGTCACGGAGGTAGAGTCGGGCAGAGAGTCTGACTGCCCGACTCAGTACCTCCTGTCGCTGCAAGTCCTGTCCTGCACACTGCTTTCCACTCCGATAAAGTGAGCGCTGAGCCTGTGCTGTGAGGTGATCGCTCTCTGGGCTGGGCTGTGAAGGGATGGTCTGTGAAGAGCTGGCATGTGAAGGGATGGGCTGGGATGTGAAGGGATGGGCTGGGATGTGAAGGGCTGGGATGGGCTGGGATGTGAAGGGATGGGCTGGGATGTGAAGGGATGGGATGTGAAGGGATGGGATGGGCTGGGATGTGAAGGGATGTGAAGGGATGGGCTGGGATGTGAAGGGATGGGATGGGCTGGCTGGGATGTGAAGGGATGGGCTGGGATGTGAAGGGATGGGCTGGGATGGCTGGGATGTGAAGGGATGGGCTGGGATGTGTAAACAAAAAGCTCTTACTAGATAAGAATGCCTAGTGAGAGCACAGACATGGTGAGGTGGATTGTTATGAACACATGCAAGGGAGGTGGAAGAGCCAGGCTATGCTGGCACCTCCCTCTGATGTTAAACAAACACTAGACTCATGAACGAGCACAGACAGTGAAGGGAGGGGGGATGATGTCAGCCCCCTGCAGAAAAGAAACACCCAGATGGGAGGGGAAGAAACGCCCCTGGGTTGCAGGAAATGAGATATTGAAAGTTCTCAGAAATAGCTGAAGTAAGGAAGCGATAAATCCCCTTTAAAACATAACGTGTATATTAACCCTATATCACTATCGCATATTGCGGAAACATTGAACTAATACCACATGTTAACAATGGCAGCATTTTGCGAACATATATTGAACTAATATCGCATGCAAAAATAGCATTCTAACGTATTTAATAGAAGTATATAAAATCCCGGAGAAGGTTTATGCCATGTGGGACTCTTGTACCCATATTAAAAATCCATTTTGTCTCTTGTGCTAAGAGTTGTCTGTTCGTGTCCCCTCCTCTGTTAAGCTTTTTAACTCTTTCTATACCTAGAAAAGGAATTAGTATTTCCAGCATGCACTGTTTGGAAATGCCTGGAGACTGCGGAGATACGGTACTTATCTATATGTGGAAGATCAGAAAGATGTTGTCTAATACGTCCTTTCAGCATGCCAGCTATACATCCGTAATTAGAGATGTGCGAATTGATTCTAACGAAGTGGAATTCGTTTAGAATTTCAGGAAAACTTCGGTTCTGAACAAAGTCGAAGTTTGGGGCACTTCGGGTGAACGAAGTATGCTTTTGATTGATAAAATGGCTGCGAGCACATGGCGTTACATGGGGCAAAGCACTCTGGGAGGAAGAAGGGCATAGCCTGCATGACATGTGCAGAGATGAAGCCAATCAGAGACCGGCGGGATTCTGTGACGTCACCGCACTATATAAGTCCGGACGCGACGCGGGGAGCTCATACCGCTCTCACTGTACTGATTAGGGAAGGTGCTGCCGCGGCTGCTTGTAATAGCTCTTACTGAAGAACTGATTTTTATACAGCGATATTTGGGAAGTGTCTCACCTTGTCTCAGAGATTGCTTCTCTTAACGTTCTATTTCTGATTTTGTGGGGTATTGGATCTGAAGTCCAGTGTGCGTCCACTGCTGCTGCATATACATTTTAATGCTATCTGCTCACAGCACATTGAATATCCAAGGGGGATCTAAGCTAGTTCCTGTTGTATTCATTTAAAGAAACAGCGTTTTTACAATACAAATACCACTTCATTTTTGGCTGCTCAATTCCTTTGCGCAATTTACATCCAGGGTTAATTAAGCGTTGTTCTGCTGTTGTGGTGACTAAAAGAAACCGTCTTTTTCACCGCCAAAAAAGACATTTTTCCTGTAGCATAATTCACAAGCGAAGGTTAATTACAATTTTTTCTCTTGTTGTGTAGCGTAAAAAACACGCCATTGTAACACGCTACAAAGCTCGTAGTTTGTGGTTGCTCAATTGTTTTGCGCAATTTACATCCAGGGGTTAATTAAGCGTTGTTTTTCTGCTGTGGTGACTAAAATAAACCATCTTTCACCGCCAAAAAATACATTTTTCCTGTAGCAAAATTCACAAGCGAAGGTTAATTACAATTTTTCTTTTGTTGTGTAGCGTAAAAAACACGCCATTGTAACACGCTACAAAGCTCGTAGTTTGTGGTTGCTCAATTGTTTGGTGCAATTTACATCCAGGGGTTAATTAAGCGTTGTTTTTCTGCTGTGGTGACTAAAATAAACCGTCTTTCACCGCCAAAAAAGAAATTTTTCCTGTAGCATAATTCACAAGCGAAGGTTAATTACAATTTTTTCTCTTGTTGTGTAGCGTAAAAAACACGCCATTGTAACACGCTACAAAGCTCGTAGTTTGTGGTTGCTCAATTGTTTGGCGCAATTTACATCCAGGGGTTAATTAAGCGTTGTTTTTCTGCTGTGGTGACTAAAATAAACCGTCTTTCACCGCCAAAAAAGACATTTTTCCTGTAGCATAATTCACAAGCGAAGGTTAATTACAATTTTTTCTCTTGTTGTGTAGCGTAAAAAACACGCCATTGCAACACGCTACAAAGCTCGTAGTTTTTGGTTGCTCTCAATTCTTTTGCGCAATTTACATCCAGTGGTTAATTAAGCGTTGTTCTGCAGTTGTACTCAGTAAAAGAAACTTTGTTTTTCACCGCCACAGAAGAAATTCTGTAGCATAATTCATATCCGAAGGTTAATTAAGCCTGTTTGTGCTTTTATATTCAGTAAAATACACAGAGTTTTTAAACGGCACATACAAAACAATTTTTCCTGCCCATTTGTGGAGCGCAATTTATATCCAAGGGTTACCCAAGCTTCTTGGTAGGTTCATTTGGAGTCAAATACAGGGTGTGTATTTATCATATACAGTTATCTTCATCAAACAGTGTCTGCACATTTTAGAACAAACAGTATGTCAGACATAGAGGTGGCAGGCTCTTCACCTGTCGGTGGGAACGTCAGACACAACCCTTAGTTGGCATGGCCCGGGAGCAGGTCAGCGGCCCTCACCCGTCCTAAACCCGCCTCTGTCCCCTCCGGCTCCCTCAGCCAGAGATCTACTATGTGGTCTGGGCTCAGCGCCACTATATAGCGAGGATGAACAATTTGAGGAGGGCAGTCAGCAGCTACTTGGCAGGGAAGAAATGGGGCCAATATCCCCTGCTTCTTGCAGTAGGCGGCAAAGTATAGATGTTGAGAGTGGCATGGGAGGTCATGTTGTGAGGGGTCAGCCTCTGCATACCAAGACCGGTGATAATGACAGCAGTAACGATGAAACACAAATAGATGATGATGTAGCCGACCGCACTTGGGAGCCGGGTGAGGCAAGGGCTTCATCATCGTCAGGAGACGAGGGCCTTAGCTTGCGCGTCAGGCAGCGGCGCAGCCAGCAAGTGGGTTGTGTGGCCGTGAGTCAGCAAGGTAGCAGCAGTGTGAGGTCGGGAGCCAAGCGGCCACGGGGTAAAAAACCCGCTTCGCAGGTCCCAGAAAGTAGCGGCACAGGGGCTCAGCGAGGCAGCGGCGGTAGTAGTCACACAGTGCGGAGCGTTGGCGGTAAAATCCGATACTCGGCGGTGTAGCAGTTCTTTGCTAATACACCAGAGGAGCCGAATATGGGTATATGTAGAATCTGTGGGCAGAGAGTGAAGTGTGGCCATGGAGCTAACGTTGGCACCACGGCCATGCGTCAACACATACAGCGTCACCATCCGGTGGCCTGGGAGAAACGTGGCTCAGATGTGGTGGTCCATCCTGCCACCGCAGCAACAGCAGCAGTAGCTCCCAGTGGCACGCATGCCATTGCAGCCAGTCAAGGCTCCACCACCTCTGCAGAAGGGAGCTGTTTCTCTTTGACATCATCTCCCGGTCCAGATACTCCTGCTCCTCGCTACTCATGGCGCCAGCAGTCGTTCAGCGAAGCGATTGCAAAGAGACAACAGTATGCGTCCAACCATCCTAAGACTAATATGGTGTCCGTGCTGCACCGAGGATGGATGGTCCATGCGCCCTGCATGGCTCATGTGTTCAATCTGGTTGTGAAAAGGTTCCTGAAGTCTTTCACCGATCTTCAGAAGATTCTGAAAATGACCAGGAAACTGTGCATGCACTTCATCCATTCCTACAAAGCCAGGAACACTCTCCTCGAGTTGCAGCGGCAGAACGGCCTCCCCCCCAACACACTCTGATATGCGATGTTTCCACCCATTGGAATTCCAGCCTGCACATGTTGGACCGACTGTATGAACAGAGAAAGGCCATTAACGATTTTTTTATGATCCAGGTGGACAGGAGTACTCCCCTGTGTAACTTTGATGTTAGCCAGTGGCAGCTCATGCGTGCACCTGCCGTTTGTTGAGGCCATTCGAGGAGGCCACGTTATTTGTCAGTCGCCAGGACTACGGGATGAATAACGTCATTCCACTGCTTCATGTCCTGGAACAGATGCTGAAAAATCTGTCTGGGCAGGGGACCTGAGACGTGGCGACTACATCTCGTGGCCACATGAGTCCGGTGGGGACTGAAAGTTAGGAGGAGGAGGAGGACATTGGAGCAGAAGCATTGTCTGGTGAAATGAGTGGATTTTCTACCCATGTGACAAGAGAGGAGGAGCAGGAGCATCTGGAGGAGGTAGATGGAGATGAGGAAGACGAGGCAGATGACGCGCAAGCACCGTGGCAGTATACAGTGGAGATGGAGGCAGGGAGCCCCTCGGAGTCACTTGTGCAGATGGCCCGCAGCATGTTGTTTTGCCTGGCTAGTGACAGCTGAATAGTCAGCATCTGGCAGAGGGATGACTTCTGGCTCTCCACCCTATTGGACCCTCGCTACCGGTCCAAAATGTGAGCCTTTTTCCCAGCTATTGAGAGGGATGACAAATTTAAATACTCTAGGGAAATCCTCCGTAGTCAGTTGGCCGCTGCCTATGTGCGGCATCGTCCCTCCTCTGACAGGTCTGACTGGGGGGTTCTTCAGCGCTCACGTACTACTGCCGCGGCTGCTGGGGGAAGGGGGAGGGGGGTAAGAGCAGTACCAGCTCCATCAGCAGCAACCTAAGTCTGGAGTCACTGATGAGCAACTTCCTTCACCCGCCTAGGGAGGAGGCCAGCAGCCAGCAGCAGCAGGACCTGGAGCAGACCCTGAACCAACAGGTGGTGGCCTACTTGGACAGCACTCTGCCACCCCAGTTAGAAGATCCGCTGGACTACTGGGCAGCCAAACTGGATGTGTGGCTGCAACTTGCCGAGTTTGCAGTGGAGAAGCTGTCCTGCCCGGCCAGTAGTGTGGCATCAGATCGGGTGTTCAGTGCGGCCGGGGCCATCGTTACCCCAAGGAGAACCTGCTTGTCCACGGGAAATGTGGAACGACTGACCATTGTCAAGATGAATCAGGCGTAGATCGGCCAGGATTTCCACACACCAATGCCTTAGGCGTCAGACTACATCAGCCATGACACCTCACCCAAACTATGAGAAATGAGTCTGGGTTCAAACTACCTGCCTCAGCCACTATTCTGATGCCGCCACCCTCCTGAATCCACACATCTGCTGCCAGTTTCTCCATCTGCCACCAACCATCTTTACCAGGGACTGGTATTGCCACCCACCTCCACACTCTGTCATTGTGCCACTTTATGACCTCATGCTGCTGCTTCTGCTGCTGCCGTGACCTCCACACTGTGTCATTGTGCCACTCTCTGACCTCATGGTGTTGCTCCTGCCGGCCGTCACCTCCACCCCTGTCATTGTGCCACTTTAGACTATCTGCTGTTTTTGCCTACCTCCACACTGTGATTGTGCCACTGTCTGACCTCAAGCTGCTGCTGCTGCCGCCGTCACCTCCACACTGTGTCATGGTGCCCCTCTGTGGCCTCGGCGTGTTGTTGCCACCACCAGAATGTGATTGTGCCACTGTCTGACCACAAGCTGCTGCTGTGGCTGCTGCCGTGACCTAGACACAGTGTCATTGTGCCACTCTGTGGCCAATTCCTGTTTTTTCCAGCACCAGAATGTCATTGTGCCACTTTCTAATCTCATGCTGCTGCTGTGGCTGCTGCCGCAACCTACACACTGTGTCATTGTGCCACTCTGTGGGCTATTCCTGCTTTTGCCACCTCCAGAATGTCATTGTGCCACTGTCTGACCTCATGCTGCTGCTGTGGCTGCTGCCATGACCTCCACACTGTGTCATTGTGCTACTCTGTGGCCTACTCCATTTTTTGTCACCTCCAGAATGTCATTGTGCCACTGCCTGACCTCATGATGCTCCCGCCGTGACCTCCACTCTCAGTCATTGTGCCACTCTGTGGCCTACTACTGTTTTGCCATCTCCAGAATGTCCTTGTGCCACTGTCTGACCTTATGCTGCTGCTACCGTCACCTCCACTCTCTGTCATTGTGCCACTCTGTGGCCTACTCCAGTTTTGGCCACCTCCAGAATGTCATTGTGCCTCTGTCTGACCTCATGCTGCTGCCACCGTCACCTCCATACTCTCTCAGTCATTGTGCCACTCTGTGGCCTACTACTGTTTTGCCACCTCAGAATGACCTCATGCTGCTGCTGCCGTGACCTACACACTGTGTCATTGTACCACTGTCTGACCTCATGCTACTGCTGTGGCTGCTGCTGTGACCTACACACTGTGTCATTGTGCCACTCTGTGGCCTACTCCTGTTTTTGCCACCTCTAGAATGTCATTGTGCCACTGTCTGACCTCATGCTGCTGCTGCTGTTGATGCTTTCAACTCCACACTGTGTCATTGTGCCACTCTTTGGCCTACTCCTGTTTTTGCCACCTCCAGAATGTCATTTTGCCACTGTCTGACCTCATGCTGCTGTGGCTGCCGCCGTCACCTCCACACTCTGTCACTGATGTTGCCACCTGAGCCCTCAGCTTGTTTTTTTTCAGCTGTTGCTGCCATGACTTTATCAGGCTACATTCCCGCTTGAGTTTTTTGGTCAGTTTTGCCCTCTTAAGTGCCCAGTGAATTTTATAGTGAAGCGATTCTAAGAGCGGCGGCACTCATCTGCGTGTCATACTAAAACACAACATTGTATGAAGACCAAACCAAGCTCCCTCTGCATATTTATGCATGACACAACATTCTACAGCAACCTGCAGGCTCTGTGCAGCCTTGAAATAGCCGGTTCGTGCCAAAGTAATTCGGGACGAAGTAATTTTTGTCGGGAAATTCGCCCATCTCTAATTGTAATTTGCAGGTTCTACATTCTATAAGATAAACAACATTTTTGAGTGTTGCAATTAATGTGTGTTTTCACGGAAAAAGATTTACCAGTATGACTTGAGGTAAAAGTATTTTTAACATTAGCGAACTTGCATGCATTGTGCAAAATTTATGCCCGCATTTAAAAAATTCCGCTGAATTTAACCACGTCTCACCGCTCCCTGAATCAGAAGATAACATGGTTTCCTAGTGTGATCGACCTCCTAGATGCAAATCTTGTAAGGTGTCATAAAAGGTTTTCCATTTTATCTGAAGAGAATAACAGAGGTAAAAATTTTTTAATAATTTTGATAATCTGATTATATTGTCTGCTTGAGGCGTCATTCAGTGAGGTGACTGCCAAACTACTTAGCTGCTTCAACTAAACAAATGTCTTGCTCTACTTTGTGTATGCACTTTTTGTTATTCTAATCATATGTGACTTTATTCCTATCATCAGCATCAAACAAGAGACACCATATGCCATAATATGGATAACACGGAGTTAAACTTGTGTCTGAAAAGGGCGGCTTCTTTTCTACAACCCTGTGAAGAGGAAGGTACATATGCATCGTTCTTAGAAGATGATTTTAAGAAAGCATGGAAAATTTAAAAAGAAAAAAATAAAGACTTGGTGGGATTGCACTATTCTCACTTCATACTTAGAAAATAAAATGGTGGGGGGCGTGGCCTGAGCCAGGGGATGAGATAGGACGTGTGGTGGATTAGCTCCAGGACTGAGCTCCATAAATCGGCACTACTAAGCCTCAAAAAGTGGACAGAAAGACTTAAAAAGTGGATCCCCTGGCTGCCTGAGATCAGTTCTTCCCTCCCGGTACCACAGACTCCAGCTTGTAAAGCTATAGCTGAGAACCAGGCAGAAGTGTCTCCGGCCTCCTTAGAGAGGGTAAAGCCCTTCTTCTTTCTACCTGGGTACTCATTTTACAGAATGCTAGAACCCCGGATAAGTACGGGACGTCTCCCCTCGGGAGATCAGGCTATCCCTGACAGGACGTGGGCTGCATCCCTCCTCCTACATATAATTACACTTAATCACAGGGGACTAAAAGTAACAGTTATATGTTGGAATATATTTACAGAGACTATAAGGGCGCGTTCCCACTGCACAGGACAAATACCGGCCGGTTTGCCGGCCGGTATTTGTCCTGTTTTGCGCCCGTCCCCACGCCGCGGGGGGGAGGGGGGCGCTTTTCTACCGGATCAGCGGAGGGAGAAAAAGCCTCCCCTCCCATGAGAAGAACATCTTCTGTCGGGAAACCGGACGGAAGATTTGCTTCACAATGTTTTGCGCCGGGACCGACGCAACAAAACCGTCCAACGGGCAAAACTCTGTTGCAGTGGGACTGTGCACAGGTGTTGCCATAGGAGCCACATTGTGCTCATTTTCGGCGGTTTTTTTTTTTTTTTTCAGGCGGTCTGAAAAACCGCAATACGGCTGAAAAACCCGGACGAAATCCTCTTGCCGTGGGGACATGGCCTAATTAGGCCTCTCTGGCTATTCAGTGCAATACTCTCTCAGCCAAGAGAGATCTGGACTGCCTCGCAAGGGCTTAGTATACCATGCACTGACTCTCTATTGTTCATTGCCTGTATTACTCCTTGGGACTAATTTACTTGCCTGCACATAGCAGACTATCAGGGGCAACATACAGACACAACACCAGAGATACCCCAGACTGCTGCTTCTTACTTGTATAACCTCTCCATACAGTGAGATCTGAACTTGCCGAACAAGTTAATATTACCCTGCACTGACACTGTATCTTTTTTATGCCTGCTACTCTTGTATCTCCTCTGAGAAAACATTACTTGACTGCATCATAACAACTATCTCGTGCACATAAGGGTCAACAAAGAGCTCCCTTTACATTAGGACCTCAAACCTTGGCTCTTCCTTGTTACAAAACCCTCTCGCCAAGAGGGATCTGTACTGCCACCACAAGCTTATTAAACCTCGCACTGATTCTGTATTTTCTGTGTCTGCTATCTTCATTGAGGAGTCACATATATGCCTGCACACAGCAGGATATCAGTGCACTCAGGACTCAACTAAGAGCTCCCTACACCAGAACTCAAGACCTCTGGCTATTCCTTGTATGATCCCTCTCAGACAATGAGTGAGATCTGAACTGTGGCAAAAATCCATATCAGCACATTGTCTCTCTATTATCCATGCCTGCTATCTCTTCTGCAGAGAACATCTATCTTGCCTACACAAGAGCAGCGATCTAAGTGCACACAGATTCAACCAAAGAGCTCTATCATATCAGGACCTCAACCTATGGCTCATTCTTGCTATAAACCTATTAGCCAGGGGGATCTGAATCTGACCGTCAATGTTTAACATACCCTGCACTGACTCTTTATTGCCTGTGCTGCTACACCTCCTGGGGAATATCTACTTGCCTGCACATAGCAGATATGCACACACAAGTTTCAACGAAGAGCTCCCTCATATCGAGGACCAGCTGCTGACTTTTTCCTAGTATAACCCTGTGCAACCTAAAAATACGGTGTTTTCAATTTCTCAGGCTGTCTGCAGTGAGCTTAGCTCATTCATCCTTACCGGTGTGACCTCATACAAGCTACCAATACACTAGACAGATTCCATCTGAACATCTCTCTCCCTGCCTGCAAAACTCATTGCTTGAATCTACCTTACTAATCCTATATCTTTGTGCATTTCAATTAGCTAGACGTCCCCACGCCCTTTAAGTCACGAGTCTTGAATTATAAAAAGATAGAAATAGAGGAAGAGAGGGAAGAGAGGGGAAAAATTTTTTCTTCAACCATCAATTTTTCATATCTGCTAAGTTCCTCTCCTCCATGTCTTTCACTGCTGCTTCAATATGGAAGGCACCTCACAGAAATATCCTAAAGCCCATTCTACAAAACTTCCTGACTTCTTCTCCTCTATGCCACAAAATTGAAACAAGATCAAAGAAAGGCCTTCAATTCTTCATCGGCCACCTCCCTCACTCTCTTCAAGGGCGGATAGATAAGTTGAGGTTGAACACACGATGAACATGAGTCTCAGCTCTTACAACCTCCACTTTCAATGTTATTCTCTTCGTTCCGATTCAGTCTTCAGGCTGGACCTTAGGAGATGATCTCAGACTACTTAAACCAGGACCTTTACAATCACGGCTTCTGAAACGAACATTTAGAAACCAACATGTCGAATTCGCAGACTCCACAAATACCTTATGATGCTAACAACGCCCTAGATGAAGAGGTCCAGCTCCTGTCAAGCAAAAGTTCTAGGATCTTGAAGATAGGATCGAGACAGTAACAACGTTTCGCATAAGGGGGAACCTGAGTCTGTTCTTCACAGATCAATCCATGGGTTCCTAACTGACTTGATTGCTCTCACCTTCCTCCAGTGCAACTCTACGTTACCTTATATATCGACCCGAATTCACCGAATACCCAAGGCCGCGTAAGTCTTCCCAACCAAGTACACGTGGATACCATCGCATCGCTATACACCTCTCTACCACATCAAGGATGATTTTCTGATGGGCCCTCTCGAAAATGGACTCTCTACCAGAAGATTTCAAGCCATCTCTTGTTCCCAGACTTATACGCTACGCCACTATGTTGCGCCAGAAGTGAGTTCCAGCCCTTCCATGGGATTCTTCAGGGAAAAAGGCATTGGCATACGATTAGGGCTTCCAGTGAAACTTCTTATCACTAGAGACGGCACTCAATTCACATGCTCTACCACGGAAGAAGATTGTTCTACACTCAAGCCCCTGGGATTCTATTCTAACACGGATTCCAGCCCGATTCGGAAGAAGGCAAGCACGTCCAAGAAACGGTAAGCCCCCTATGGTCGGTTAAAACTTCCCGTCTTAGGTTAGGAATCTGTAATTTGAGTACTTACCGGTGACTTTCCTTGAAACCTGTCTGCTCTTTGCATTCCTGTAAGATTGGTGCTCATCCTGGAGACTTGATCCACAACCAGACCGTTATGGGTCGTTACTTCTGCTTTTCCTCTCAATTTGTGGGGGGGACTGCCCTCCCTATTCTTCCGTAGTCCAAAGGGCATATTTTGATGCAAATGTTGTTGCTTTATATGTGGTTCTGTTTGTTTGGTATATCTATGCAACGTGGTATTCCAGTTCAGACCGGTGGTCTATACCAAAGCCCCTTCTTTTTACATTATATTTTTCTTCTAGAATGTTCACCAATTGGTTATCCCACTATTCTTGTCCATGGCGTTGTAATCCTCTCTCATAACTGTTAAAAGGGTTAAGTTAAATTTTGTGGAGAGAAGCTCTTAGGTCTAAGCGGAATTATATGTTTCAAGAAACACACCTATTGGAAGTTGATGCCCATCGACTTCAGCTAACGTGACATTTTCCACACATTTTTCAGGGCCCCATGCACCAAAAAAGAAAGCAGGGATCGCAATTTTGATACAAAATACAGTTTCTTACAACTTACCCAACAATTATAGAACACCTCTGGAGGATATGTCATACTGAACTTGTGGATAAATTCCAAGCCATTACTCTAGTTGCCTTTTACACACCAAACTGCAACAAATATATTTATCAGGAAAGTTATATTGAAAGCCAAAGAGTGAGGAGGGAGGTTTTAGTTATGTGTGGGATTTTAACACTTTAATGGGATGGAACGCTAGACCGATTAAAATCACGTGGCGCTCCTCTCATAGATCTGAAGTCTTTATACACTTGAGGAAGCATTTTACATGATGTCTGGAGGTATATCCATTCATCTGAAAGAGACGTTCACATTCTCTTTCTCATCCCCATTTAGTCATTCTGAATAGACTTTTTCCTTGTGGAGAATAAAATGTACTTCCCTAGTTGCCGCCACCACTATTGGCCACATATTACAATGGTGTGACCATACGCTGGTCACCTTAAACTCATATAATATTTCCTACCTCCGAACCCCGTCTTTGGAGTTATGAAAAATTACCTACTTATTAAATCTCACAAGAATGTGTTATACTTGAGACACTTCTGTCAGGTTTTTCTTGATTGGAATATTAACTCAGTTTCCTCACCGAACTTCCCTATGTGTGCCACAAGGCATTCATAAGGGGATTTTTTATTCAATTAGCAGTCGTTGCAAAAAAAGAATATAGTTCTGCGCTAGATAACATCCTCAACCTATTAAGTCAGCAGATGAAAAACTGTAAAACCATTACCTCCAATGAAATAAAAAAACTCTTAAATAAGCTACCAATGCGACCTCGTAATCTCTAATATCCAACAACATGAAAATAACGTAGCTATGATAAAATTGGCAATTTCTATGTGCAGGGCGATCGCCATCTTGATTGCTTGCCCTAATAAGGATTAAAATACAACAAGCCCGGTATAAAAATTGCCTTATTAACAACTATAATGACAATAAAATCAGAATACCAATAGACATTGGCCGAACAATTTGCCCAATTTTATTCTTGAACTATATACATTACGAAATGAGGGAAACTTCAACGACACTCAGATGATGATATCAACAACTTTCTGTACTCGGGTAGATTTAACTACAATTGGACGAATCTCAAATTAGAGTCCTGAACACCCCTTCACCATCTCAGAAATACAAAAAAGCAATCAGATTCTAGTAAAGTGAACAAGCCCTGGACAGATGGACTCTCAAATGAAAATTACCACCTCTATTCAGGAAGTCCTGGCCCCATCATATGAACTAACATGTATACGGTTTATGCATCCACCTCAAAAACACCCCGAAAGAATTACTGCAAGCAATCATTACCACTACACATAACCAGGAAAAGCAGAAGACAAAGTCGACAAATTACAGACCTATTTCATTATTAACACGGATATAAAATTGTATGCCAAGATCCTTGCCCACTCAGACTTAAGTTCCATTCTTCCTCTTCTCATTCACAATGGACCCAGGCTGGGGTTTCATAGCAGGGAGCAAGCAAGAGATGCACTCGACGTTATCTTAGACCTGGTACCAAAATTAGCGGGGGACCTCAATATCCAATGGGCCTTCCTATCATTATATGCGAGAGGCTTTTTGACAGAGTTAAAAATGGAAGTATTTGGAATAACTCTAAAAATTTGGAATTTCTGGATTCTGCTGTCTGCTTATTTTAGCACTATACTCCTCTCCCTCTGCCGCAGTGCTTTCCTCTTGGCTTTCTCTCAATTTCATTAGACCTGACGAATGGTACCCGGCAAGGTTGCCCCCTTTCCTCATTGACTTTTTGTTCTTAGTATTAGCCCCTAGCTGAGAACAATTGGAAAAACACCTTAATTTCGGTTATTGTATCCTAAAATACCAAACCAAAAATAAGTCTATACGGCAGACGACGTCATGTTAATCATCTTCTAATCCTGCTCCTCAATCCCGGCATTTGGTTACCCTCAGGAATACTCACAATGTCTCCTTCGACAAGTTAAATAAATCTAAGTCCTTGTGTCTTCCCGATTAATAACATCCTACACAGACCATCTTCTAGAGAACTTTGGTTTCACACTGTCGCAGTCCTCATTAGACTACTCTGGGGGATTAAAGGTAACTACCTCTCCACAAATGACTTGAACCAAGAATTTTGACTATGATATAATGGACTTTGAAAAAAGAAATAAAGAGGCATGACCAAACTTCATCTCTCTTGGGAGCAAGAACAAAATCAAACGTCATAAAGATGATGCTTCTTCCACCCAAGTTCATCTAATATATATCCCGAGCAATTCCCTATATTATCCCCCACACACATGACTAGACTTCAATGTCTCCCCATTAACTTTATATGGAACGAAAAAAAGCAAGGATAAAAAAAGAAACCTCTTATTTTACAGTCATAAAAAATGGCGCGCCTGGCCAAGTACCAAATCTACAAGCATATAATGTGGCTATTCTTCTCGAACCGGCCCCCCTCTGATGGTCAAATAATAGCTATTGTCATGGGCAGAGTTGGAAGCTTTTTTCTTCCACCTCTGTTTAGTTTAGCTCAAATTAAAGGCCATGCTTCAGGAGCCCCAGCCCCCACTCCTCCCTGCAATCTATATCAGATCTCTTGTGCTCTGGAGACGTATGTTGTATCTAATTCTGGGTTTCCCCTAAGGGGGGGCGGCAAAAAATGGGAGAGATTGCCTTAGGATGTTCTCAGATGCTGGGATTGAAAAACTTCTCGACCTTCTCTGGTCAAACCTAAACTCACTCGTTTGTAGACCAATTGTTCCACGAATACGGAGACCCTAAGTCCTTTGTGGATCTCACCGTTCCCAGAACATTGTGAAAACGTCAGCAATTTACTATTTTCAGTATCTCCAAATCCGTATAATCTCATACAATCAATTAACTGGCCGCCCTTCACCCTCTACTCCTTAGACCTTTCATAATTTTCTTATTGGGGAAAAAAAAAAAGGGTTTGAAAATGGCTTATCTCTGTTTTACCATATGATTACTGACAGACAGAGCGTGATAAATTTCCTTACCATGTTCAAATGGGAAAAAACGATCAATTATCAAAAAAATATCTCACTGGGAGCAATGGAAAGATGCTCATATAGCACCCTTCTCAGCTCACTAAATGTTATTATCCATATTGAAAAACATGCCGTAAAATTCCCTTAGATGGTACCTCCCCCTCTACCCGCTAGCCCATATACCACCCGGTCATACAAGATTGAGTTGTTGGAATATACTGTGGCCAACCAGGAACTATACTACATTGTCTGGTGGGGCTGTCCATATATTAAGCGCTTATTGAACCGTTTTTTTTCGCTTGTTTCAGAAATTACCGCTTTCATTGTAAACCCCACTACCAGAAATGGCAGTGTTTAGACAGATGTCTTCCTCAATCCCTCCTTCTTGAGGATGGTTTTCTTCTCCAGTGTTTTAATTATCCACTCGAACACAATGCCCTGTTATAGAATATCCCCTCAAAATTCCATCGCTCTCTGATATAATTAATAGAGTTAACCACAATTGCTTCTGTGAAACTAAAACTCGCTGCCCTCCTCATGTTTGTCTTAAACAACAGATTGCTATAGGACCATGGGCTCTCTTCCAAAATTCGGTCTGAACTCCTTCAGTAAACCCCTCTTTCTGAAATCTATATCTGTCTCAATGGATATCTGGTGTTATTGATATCTAGCATGCTAAACTTATGATTGCCATTTTCTATGTACCTCTGCTAGTTTTTTGTTTCTTATTTGTTATTTTTTTTTCTTGCTTGCAGTTGCAAGCCTTAAAAGTACTCTATTCTGCTGATAGATGTTACTGAAAATGTCATACCCTGTATAACCTGCACTTGTATAAACTCAAATAAAGTCATGTTTAAAGAAAATAAAATGGTGCCGAGAGATTTGAGCTTGAAAAAACTACCTACCACAGTGTTTTGAGAGGATTTCTTAGTAAAATGGTTTAATGCTTTAATGGACTGCTCTCTTAAACATATTGCTCTCATTGTGGAGGAAGAGAAAAAGTTGCTTAAGACACATGAAGAGTAAGTCAATACAACATTGGCAACGCTGTAAAATTTTCGTTTGATGAAAAATTTTCTAATATTCAAAGTGATCTATCTAAGCTGGAGGAACACATCATAGCTGCAAAGCAGAATAAGTTGAAGCGTGACCGTACAGATTTTGAAAGACAAGAAGTGTATACATGGCAATCCAGCGAGGGAGGTTTTAAACATCTAACCTCGAATCACTATACTTAAGATAAAATTAGCAGAGTTTTGTATAAAACATAGGAAGGGAAAATGCCATGGGACAGTCAGTTTTTCTGATCTTGATTATTCCACCAGTTCACCGTCGATGGAAGCAATAGACGACACAGAGGATGCTTCTGCAGAATCTTCCTTTCCGCATAACAGATGACCAAGAATAATACAATCAACATGGATGAATTTTATTACAATTCTCTAGGTGAACAAACCCATCCTGGACAACAATTAATTAACTTCAGGTGAAAAAACATAAGGAGAGGGTGGGTAGGAAGTATGGAGCAGGTAGAACAAACCACCCTTCGAGTTTTGAGAGAAAGAGAGACGTGTCCGGTGGTGAACATTTCCAGCAAAATGTTATCGCAGGAACAACTAGACTTATTGTCAAAGGGATTAGCTTTCCCGCCAACAGCGGACTTTAGTGCTTTTGACACACTTATTGATGTTAATAAATTTGCTCGCATGGTCACCCTAAAAAAACATTTATTACAGGTTAAACCGAATAATCAAGTTGTGGAGGGTATTGATTCCAGCAGTTTGGATAACAGTGGTGTTTCTATGTGTAATGATATATCTTCATCTATTGAAGACTGCTTTCAGCTAGAATATGCTATCTATCGCTTGTCCCATGCTTTCAGAGCCTTTAAGCATCTCGAAACTTTGTGCGCTACAAAACGAATCTTTGACGACAACCTCTGAGGAAGAGAATTTTCAAACAGGTAACAAGGATTTTTATCCGGTTCAGTTACGTCCCCCAGGGCTTGATCTTTTTCAAAGCAGGGTGGAGGAGGAATTAATCCATTTTAGTAATGCCATTTTGAATAATCCTAGCAAATATTCTAATCTCACAAGAGAGGAAAAACATGCTTTGCATGAGTTGCAAAAACAATCCAGATTTAGTCATCTGTCAATCGGATAAAGGAGGATCTATAGTGGTTTTCGGATAAGGGTTGTATTTATTGGGAAAATTATAACATGCCTAAAAACATTCCAGTATGTTTCAGGAAATAAAGAAAGACCCTACCAAACAAATATTATTTAATCTCAACAATCTAATTCTTATCTTAAGGAATATTTAAATGGGGAGCTTTATTTTTTTTTTTTTTTTTTTTTTGATTAACGTCCATTCAATCAGAAAGAAATTATCTGATTCCTTATTTGTGGAAAAACCAATCACCCCCATTTTACATTGCTTACATAACAGGTACTTAAGAGGTGGTTTTTCCACCTGAAATTCCAGATCTAGATTGTCTCCTGGGCATAAGGGTAACTGGGCGAGCTAGTTAGATCGCACCTGGGGTAGACGACACAACAATATAATCTATGGTATATAACAAATCGGGATACATAAGAGACACAAAACACCTTATTGTCTCATTGGAGGCTTTACCAACAGACTTGGAAGGAGCATGGTAAAGTTGTGATGTAGTGGCCCTGTACCCCCGCATCCCCCATGACCGCTCATTGGTTTTTTTGGCATACTTTTTGACAAAATACAGTACATTTAGAGAGGAAAGAAATCATCTTTATAATACAATCTGTTGATTTCTTAGTCACAATGTTATTGCTTTTTACAAAACATTATTTCTTCAATTACAAGGTGCGCCAGTGGGGGCGAGGTTCTCGCTCTCATTGGCAAAAATCTATTTGGCAGCCTGGGAAGAGAAGTTTATTTTCTCTGACCGGAATGAGTTCCTTCCCCACATCAGGTGGTGTGGGAGGTATATTATTGACCTCCTCCTGGTGTGGGGGGGGACCCAAGATGAAGCCAAGTCCTTTGTTACATACATTATACAATCATACCAATGACTTAAATCTAAAATTTTCGTTTTACTATGATTCCCATAGTATTGATTTTTTTGATCGTAACTGGGCGGGCTATGGGTGAGTCATGGGTATCGGGGTCACCCCATTTAAAAAATAAATGTCACGCAACTCATAGTACTAACGGGTTTGGTACAAATTACGTCGGTGACTCCATGTGTGCTCATGGTTATTGCTAATTTATGGTCCACGTACGGTTAACTTTTCAAGGTAACACAAAAGAAACTGTACCAGTCGAATCAAAATTTCCAAGAAACAGTTCATTTCTTTTGTACGTTGCTGATCTATAGATAGTTCGCTATTCATACATCTGGGATAGATAAAGCTTTTAGATCGGGTATACAAAAAATAAACGAGAGCCAGATTATATTCAATCTTTGATTTCTACAAGAAAGGATAAAAAACACAATGGTAAGGTGATGAAAGATGTAAGATGCATTGTTTTTCTACAACCTACAGCATCTAATGTAATCAGATTATCAAAATATAATTTTTTTTTTACCTCTGTTATTCTCTTCAGATAAAATGGAAAACCTTCTGCGACACCATAAAAGATTTGTATCTAGGAGGTCAATCACATTAGGTAACCATGCTATCTTCTGATTCAGAGAGCGGTGAGACATGGTTAAATTCAACGGCATTTTTTAGATGCGGTTATAAATTCTGTACCGCATGCAAGTTCTCTAATGTTACAAATACTCCTGATGCCGGTAAGGGGCTTTGCAGCCCGATCCCGCTACATAGCTGCCAGGTGTTAGTGGCTATTTGCAGCTAACACCCGGCGGTTAAGGCAAGAGGGGGCGCTATTTAACCCCTTAGATGCCATGGCAAAGATGACCGCAGCATCTAAATGAATGAGAAACGGTGCCACGCATTGTTCCTCACTGCAATCGGGATATCAGCGCTAAGATCGCTGAGTCCCAATCGATGAACATGGCAGTTTTAAGCCTTGTGAAGTCTTCCATTGCTGCCATGTTTTCAATTTCCCCACTTCCGGCACCAGGCTGGAAACGATCGCGCCCCCTAGTGGTAAAGCGCCCTAGGGGGACTCAAAGTTTATGTCAGAGAGAAAAACCAAAAAAGTTTTAAGTGTAATAAAAAATAAAAAAAGTATTTAAAAGCCTCAAAATCCTCCCTTTTGCCATTTTCAAATAAAAAATAATAATAAAAAGATGGTACACAATATTTGGTATTGACACGTCCAAAAAAGTTTGATCTATTAAAATATAACATCAGTTATTCCGTGTGCTGCACACTGTAGAACAAAAAAGTTCTAAATGGCAAAATTGTGGTTTTTTGGTCGTTTCACGTTCCATAAAAATTGGAATAAAATTTATCAAAAAATTCGCATGCATTCCAAACTGCTAGCAATAAAAAGTGCACTTTAGCCTGCAAAAAATGCCCCCTCACTCACTCCGAGGATTGAACGCCGTTAAAGCAAAACATCCGCAAACATGGTGCAAGTAAGTTTTTTTCACATTTCGCCCCACTTACAATTTTTTGTGGTTTCTCAGTATATTCTATGGTAATATCAATAACACCGTTAGAAAGTACATATTGTCTCGCAAAATAAAAGCCCTCATACATCTATGTAGGTGGAAAAATAAAAAGGTCATGGCTTTCAGATGGCGAGGAGGAAAAAAAATTAGAGCCATTTTGTTATGACCATCCGTCAGGAAAGGGTTAAATGCTATCTTTATTTGCTATACAGTCATTCCACAAGCTTCCCCTGTCTCTCTTACAATTCACAAACGTTAAAATGATCATTAATTTATTTGCTTTCATCTCTTGATTCTTGTTGTCTCTATGGGAGAGTTTTAAATTGTAGCCCTGTTTTTCCTTGCTAACTAACAAAGATTTATAGAATTACAGTGAAAATGTAAGTAAAACTGGAGTAAATATAAATATACCTAATTAGTATTCAGTAGACAGATATAGCTGCAAGGAAACAAAACACTTTGGAATTACTTGGATTTCTGCACTAAAAAATAATGAAATGTGGTCTGATTGTTATCTAAGTCCCAAATATAGAAAAAACCAATCTAACTAAACTAATGACACACAAACTGTCTTACTGCTTATATGTTCAATTAAACATGTTGAGCAAACATCTACAGTATTGGGAGAAAAAGTAAATGGAAGCCTTCAATTTAATATACTGTAGATCCTTTTTTACAGCAATTGCCTCCACAAAAGATTTCCTGTAGCAGCAAACAAGATTCACGCAGCCTTGAGTATGAATTTTGGACCATTCCTCCCTGAAAATGTGATTTAGTTCATCAATATTTCTCAGATGTCTTGTGCGCACAGCCACCCTCAGGTACTGACACAGCATGTCCATACAATTAAGATCAGAACTTTGAATTAGCCATTTTAAAATTTAACTCTTTTTTTTCTTAACCATTGATTTAACAGTGCTTCTTATGCTTAAAGGGATTGTCTCACCATGCTGTTTTACAGAGCCACATGCCAGACTCACACTTTCTGGTTAAGCTGCGGGTGGTTCAGCATTGATTGGCATATCAGCTCTGCTATTCCTAGCTTATCCTGTTAGTGACATAAGGTTTGTAAACGGTATTGCACAAAGCTATAGAGCTATAGAGCTCTAAATGGTTAAAGCTTGTCAATTAATAATGTAAACAAGCTCCAGTTTTTCAAGATAAGAAACACAGCAGGGATTGTAATCATTATCCCAACTACTACCTTAAGAGCAGAGAGAGGTGACCAGTAACTAGAGAAGTTTGTATACAAAAGCAGGAGATAAGATCTGATCCTAACTCTGAAGAGAAGGAAAATCGAAAAAGTCATCTGTTTGATAATGCAACTATGGCAAGTGTGGATCCACTGTGCCACTGCCTGGGCTTGCTCCAAAGGAGTGTGACTGAGCGACTTTCGGGTTGCTTCTATGTGCTAACATCTGGAGCGGCCACCCAGTGAGCACGGTAACTAGGTTGACCGTGCGAGTTGATGGAATAAGAGATAATAGCTTTTATATACAGAGCTGGCTCATATCCATGCTGTTTAACCATATCTCAGGATGCTGATCCATTACCATGGTAGCTGGAAGCCTAATGAAAGCTTTCATAGCCTCCATGTTAAGGGTCCTATTACTTCCTGCTACAGGCAGGAAGTAATAGAACCACTATCTTGGTGCACCCTTTGGTATTATTTATATAATGCAGAAGGATGTACAAACGATCGAGCCTCCTAAGGCTCTAGGGGGACTGAATGCAATAGTTTGTAAAAGAAGATGTTTTAAAAGTATAAAAAAATTATTAAAAATATTAAAAGTTCAAATAAAATATTAATTGACATATACAAAAATTAAAAAGTTCCACATAATTGGTATTGCTGCATCCATAAAAGTTTCATCTATTAAAACATAACTTTTTTGATCTTTTCACATACTATAAAAAATGGAATAAAAAGTGATCAAAAAGTTGGTTATATACCAAAAAGGCACCCATAAAAATTACACTTCAGTACACTGTATGCTGTGAGCAATGGCACCATTAACTAGCACATGTCCCGCAAAAAACAAGCCCTTATATGTCTAGATGGATAAAACTGTCAGGAACGATCAGCGAGCGAGAAGTGGATCCACCGGTCACCGCTAGGAGTTGGCGTAACCTATGCCGGGGAGCGGAGTCTTAGGGGCCCCTTTTCTTAACCGGAGCCCGCCGCAAGGCAGAACGGGCTTTGCTGCAGTGAATCCCCCAAGTCGCTACTCCCGACACAGAACCCAGCAGGGACAGCCGAAGCAGGTAGCGCGGACACAGGGCCGACTGGAGCGTGAAACTGAGTAGGCAGGACACCGGAGCATAGAACCAGAGTAGGCAGGACTAGCTAGGCCAGAGTGGCAAGGCAGGAGTGGAAACGTAGAGGCTACGGAACCGTTAGAGAGAATGCTAGCAAATGCAGGCAACCGTTGCTAACACAGGGACACCAACAACTGGGTGCCGACGACAGGAAGGGGTATCCCTATAAAGCCCGTGCCCAAAGGCCATAGGTGTAAAGTGAACACCAATTAGGTACTGTCCCTTTAAATATAAGAAGCTGCTTGCGCGCAATACCTAGTGGCCGGCCAGGATAGTGCAGGCAGAAGCAGAGACTGCCGCACGGCGCTAAAGAAGGAAGCAGGACGCGGCCAGGTGAGTAGTAGTGCAGCGCATGCCGGGGCTGGCCGTGCCTGGAGTCGGACGCCCGGTCCGCGGCACTGGAGACGTCAGGGGCCGGGAGGCGCGAGTGGCCGTGGCCCGGGCGCCGGATCGCAGCGCGCGGCGTTACAAAAACATTTTCAAAGTTATTGCGTGGAAAAAAAAAAAAGAGCCAAACTATTGACTGTCAGGAAGGGGTTAAAGTCTTGGACTACTACTTTTATATTCTCTTGTAGAATATTTGGTACACCTTTCAATTTATTGTTCTCTAAATTATCACATATCACCTAGACCCAAGCCAGCCTAGTCTGGAGGCAGAGAAAATATTTAGTGACCAGACTTTGTATGACTTTATTTAATGGGCATTGCTTACATACAACTTAAAATTTTTTTGACAATACATGTATATTACATGTGGTATTATTATTTTTTTAAAGTTCTGTATACATGATCCTAAATGTATCAGTTCCCCTTTAGATATTGCAAATGGAGAGGGTAACTCAGGGACCTGTATTTATGTTTTTTTTATTTTTTTATGATTGTTTTACCTTTTTAATGTATTTAAAGAGTTGTTCAAAGTGGTGGAGGATATATTTGTCATGTAAATGACTCAAAAAAGGTTCAACTATGTACAGAATGTGTATGCATTTTGATTACTTTTTGTGTAGGAGAAATTCTACAGAACAGCTTCCTGCAGTGTTCATGAATGGCTCTCTATTCTCTTGCAGGTGTAAAACAACCCACAGTCTACAAAGTTTCATGTACGATAGAAATGGATTAATGATCTAAACTAATACATGAACATGCTAATTTGCTTGGCATCTTTACATACAAAAAATGTATAGAATTAAAGTATAGATCAGGTCTCTCATTTTTAAATAAAAAAAATGTGCTCAGGTTATTGCTTTTTCCTTAAAAGCAAACAATACTACTCCTAGAGAAATGCAGGGAGGTGCTTGCCTTGAATTGATCATAAATGTGCATACATCTTTAAGGTCAACTTTTTTATTTCTTGTGGTTCATCTTTAGCTACTCAAACTATTCAAGGAGTGGAAGCAATTGAGTACAATATGCTCAACATACAGTAGATTGATGTCATTCATAATAACAGGTGTAGGTTTCTAAAGCACGTTTACAAAAAGACCTGTGAAAATTTCCCTTAAATGTTGCATCTTTATATTCTTTTTGCTTTACTGGTATTTAGCAGTTCAAATATTCCTATCACACACATTTCTTTTGTGACTCCATCTTGTATGTTCTTTAATTCTAATAATGTTTGTCTTTCAATATGTTTGAAATGGTATTTCTTGTTCTCACAATTTGTAAACTGGAGGCTTCTGAGCTTACTGATAAAAGGTTTCACTAAATATATGATTGAATTAAAGATATCTGCACTGATCCCTTTTCATAAAAATGTATGGTTTGACCTTCATTTGGCCACCCAAAATTTAGTAACCAAATGTTGCTACTGTTATGAGGTATGATGAAAATTATGAATACCTTTTGTTTTAGTTAAATATTGAATTTCTTCCAGAAATTAGATAACAAATATTAATTGATATTAACATTTATTCATTAGATCTGTCTGTATTCATGTTATGAGATTAAGCATTTGAGCTATTATAGGTCAATGTAAATTTGTTTTTAATCATGTAATTTCATAATTCAGGATACAATAAATATATTCAGAGGGGTTTCTCTTAGGCCGTGTTCACACGGCTTATTCCCGACGGATTTGTGAGCCGTATTGAGCTCACAAATCCGCCGTGACTAAGGGGCGGGACGGGGGCGGGGCCGGAGCGCGGCGGGGGCGGCGCTCCCGGCCCCATAGACAATTCATTGTTTACGGCACGTCCGCGCCGTAAATAATGTGCATGTCACTTTCTCCCCCCGCGGCGGATTCGCCGAGCGGGGAGGAGCGACGGATTCCACAGTTCTCTATGAGAGCAGTGGATTACCGTAATTGCTGCCACGGATTGGCGCAGTACTGCAGCGCAAATCCGGCGAGCAGTACGGCGCCAATCCGTGGCAAAATAAGCCGTGTGAACGAGGCCTTAGAGTCATTTTGATTCACTATGCTCTGTGATTTAATCTTGCTTTCGTGCGGTAGCCAGCTGCCCAACACCAAAGAAGTGACCCTTTAGGGTAGTAAGTATAGTTACTACTCAAACATTTATGGAGGTCGTCACCGAGATCCCAGTTAATCGGTTTCCATCCAAAAATCATCTGCATCATGGAGAAGACACAAAACCAGCTGGTGAGATTGATATATTTCATACTCTAAGCCTCCTCTCTCCTCTGTGGTGTCAAACCCTCGGGTGAGAAGTCGTAGTCTGAGATTTGCAAGGCTCCTTTTTTGGGAAACTATTTCTTTCTTATCTTTTCCTACTTTTTAAGACATATGAGTCTGTGAATGCTTAAACCAGCTAAGTCTAGGATTATGAAGACTGCTTCTGTGAACTGTAGAAAAGGGGGCTGCATGGAAGTTTTGACAGGCTTGCCTGGCATCTCTCCTAGATTCCCTTAACCTTCTGAGGACCAATTGATAGCTACTGCCTAGCCTGAGTGAAAGAAGTGGCAAGTAACCATCCCTTGCCCTCTGATTCATGACAGGAACCCTTGCAGCAATTCTGTATTTTTCCGGAGTAGGGGGCTTGTTATATATTGCTTGTCAACTTCAGTCATGAATATGTATGTCACATAACCATGTATAATAATGATATAAGGGTTGGATACTGATAAATAACAAGCTGTAAATTGTTAAGTCCTACTGTGCTACAGCCTGATCTTAGACTTAATTGTCACACAAATGCATATCCACACACAGAAGAGGGTACTGGGTTAAACTTTGTAGAAGAGAAGTTGTACTATCCTTAGAAATGCCCTTTTAAATGTCCTAATACTTCAGAGTGTTGAGATTGTATAGAACCCTATATTCGTGCTAGGAGTGAAACTGGTTGTTGTTATCCAAGAGTCACTGTAAACATTGTATTTGTCGGCAGTGTGGTATATGCAAATATAGACAGTGTGAGGACTGTATTTGTACTGTTAGGCTATGTCTACACAGCAAATGTTAAAATGGCATCCAAAATCTGACAGCATTTTAACATCGACATACCGCATTTATTTGGCGCAGAAAACCGCAGATGTTTTATGGATTTTCCACCGGCCCAGTGCATTGACTTAGGAGACCACCATGGGAATATGCCATAAGATAGAACATGTTCTTTCTACTGGCGGAGTGATAGAGACTTAGAAATCCCACAGTAGAAAATCCATGCTGTGTAGTCTACACAGCATGGATTTTCTACTGTGGGATTTTTAATCCTCCGGGAAATCAGAAAACCGACAGTTTTTTGCACAAACCAGTGGCAAAAACATCGCATTTTAGTATTTGCTGTGTAGAGATAGCCTTATAAATAGAGATGGGCGAATCGATTCTAACGAAGTGGAATTCGTTTAGAATTTCAGGAAAACTTCGGTTCGGAACGAAGTCGAACTTTGGGGTACTTCGCGTGAACGAAGTGTGCTTCTGATTGATAA
This sequence comes from Phyllomedusa bahiana, assembly GCA_025379985.1. NCBI lineage: Eukaryota > Metazoa > Chordata > Amphibia > Anura > Hylidae > Phyllomedusa > Phyllomedusa bahiana. The sequence goes on along the minus strand of JAODAL010003828.1, from coordinate 95,988 downwards.
AATGGCTGCGAGCACATGGCGTTACATGGGGCAAAGAACTCTGGGAGGGAGAAGGGCATAGCCTACATGACATATGCAGAGATAAGGCCAATCAGAGACCGGCGGGATTCTGTGACGTGACCGCACTAAATAAGTCCGGGCGCGACGCTGGGAGCTCATACCGCTCTCACTGTACTGATTAGGGAAGGTGCTGCCTCGGCTGCTTATGATATCTCTTACTAAAGAACTCATTTTTATACAGCGATTTTTGGGGGGTGTCTCAGCTTGTCTCAGAGACTGCTTCTCTTAACGTTCTATTTCTGATTTTTTGGTGTATTGGATCTGAAGTCCAGTGTGCGTCCGTGCAGCTGCATATACACTCACCGGCCACTTTATTAGGTACACCTGTCCAACTGCTCGTTAACACTTAATTTCTAATCAGCCAATCACATGGCGGCAACAGTGCATTTAGGCATGTAGACATGGTCAAGACAATCTCCTGCAGTTCAAACCGAGCATCAGTATGGGGAAGAAAGGTGATTTGAGTGCCTTTGAACGTGGCATGGTTGTTGGTGCCAGAATGGCTGGTCTGAGTATTTCAGAAACTGCTGATCTCCTGGGATTTTCACGCACAACCATCTCTAGGGTTTACAGAGAATGGTCCGAAAAAGAAAAAACATCCAGTGAGCGGCAGTCCTGTGGGCGGAAATGCCTTGTTGATGCCAGAGGTCAAAGGAGAATGGGCAGACTGGTTCGAGCTGATAGAAAGGCAACAGTGACTCAAATTGCCACCCGTTACAACCAAGGTAGGCAGAAGAGCATCTCTGAACGCACAGTACGGCGAACTTTGAGGCAGATGGGCTACAGCAGCAGAAGACCACACCGGGTGCCACTCCTTTCAGCTAAGAACAGGAAACTGAGGCTCCAATTTGCCCAAGCTCATCGAAATTGGACAGTAGAAGATTGGAAAAACGTTGCCTGGTCTGATGAGTCTCGATTTCTGCTGCGACATTCGGATGGTAGGGTCAGAATTTGGCGTCAACAACATGAAAGCATGGATCCATCCTGCCTTGTATCAACGGTTCAGGCTGGTGGTGGTGGTGTCATGGTGTGGGGAATATTTTCTTGGCACTCTTTGGGCCCCTTGGTACCAATTGAGCATCGTTGCAACGCCACAGCCTACCTGAGTATTGTTGCTGACCATGTCCATCCCTTTATGACCACAAGGTACCCAACATCTGATGGCTACTTTCAGCAGGATAATGCGCCATGTCATAAAGCTGGAATCATCTCAGACTGGTTTCTTGAACATGACAATGAGTTCACTGTACTCAAATGGCCTCCACAGTCACCAGATCTCAATCCAATAGAGCATCTTTGGGATGTGGTGGAACGGGAGATTCGCATCATGGATGTGCAGCCGACAAATCTGCGGCAACTGTGTGATGCCATCATGTCAATATGGACCAAAATCTCTAAGGAATGCTTCCAGCACCTTGTTGAATCTATGCCACGAAGAATTGAGGCAGTTCTGAAGGCAAAAGGGGGTCCAACCCGTTACTAGCATGGTGTACCTAATAAAGTGGCCGGTGAGTGTACATTTTAATGCTATCTGCTCACAGCACATTGAATATCCAAGGGTTATCTAAGCCTGTTCCTGTTGTATTCATTTAAAGAAACAGCGTTTTTACAATACAAATACCACTTAATTTTTGGTTGCTCAATTCTTTTGCGCAATTTACATTCGGGGTTAATTAAGCGTTGTTTGCGTTCTAGTGCAAAAAGAAAACCATCTTTTTACCGCCAAAAAATACTTTTTTCCTGTAGCATAATTCAAAATGAAGGTTAATTACAAGTTTGCTTTGTTTGGTAGTGTAAAATCACGCCATTGAAAAACACGTACAAATCTGGTAGTTTTTGGTTGCTGAATTCTTTTGCGCAATTTACATCCGGGGGTTAATTAAGCGTTGTTTGCTGTTTGTGTCATAAAAAAACCTTTTTTTTTTCTCGCCAAAAAACACATTTTTCCTGTACAAAATTCATAACTGAAGGTCAATTACAATTTTTTCTCTTTTTTGTGTAGCGAAAATACAGCCTTTGAAAACCGTTACAAAGCTGTAGTTTTGGCTGCTAATTCTTTTGCGCAATTTACATCCGGGGGGTTTAATTAAAGGGTTTTTTCTGCTGTTTGGTGACTAAAAGAAACCGTCTTTTTCACCCCCAAAAAAAATCATTTTTCCTGTAGCAAAAATTTCAAAAACCGAATTTTTAAATTACAATTTTTTTTCTTTGTTGTGTACGTAAAATACACCCATTGTAAACACCACAAAGCTGGTTTTTTTTTGGTTCTCAATTCTTTTGCGCAATTTACATCAGGGGTTAATTAAGCGTTTTTTCTGCAGTTGTATCATAAAAGAAATTTTGTTTTTCACCCCCAAGAAGAAATTCTGAAAATTCATACCCAAAAGGTTTAAAATTAACCCTGTTTGTGCTTTTATTTCAGAAAAATACCATTTTTTTAAAGGGCCAATACAAGTCAATTTTTCCTCCCCAATTGTGGAGGCAATTTATATCCAGGGTTACCCAAGCTTCTTAGTGGGTTCATTTTAGTCAAAAAAAAGGGGGTTATTTATCATATACAGATATCTTCATCAAACAGTGTCTGTACATTTTCGAACAAACAGTATGTCAGACAGAGAGGTGGCAGGCTCTTCACATGTGAGTGGCAAGTGGGCACAAACATTCCTGGAGCAGCCCGGGGTCACAGCACAGCAAGGGACGTCGCAGCAGGTGTCACTCGGTGAGGCCACAACTGCCGCTGTCATCTAGCGGCCGTGTGTTGACCAGCAATCCAAGGGTTCTTGATTGGTTGACTAGGTCATCCACTTCCTCCCAGATGACATCTGACAATCCCAGCCAAGAGTCGGTGGGATCGTCAGACACAACACTTGGATGGCATGGCCCGGGAGCGGGTCATCAGCCCTCACCTGTCCTCAACCCGGCTCTGTCCCATCCGGTTCCCTCAGCCAGAGATCTACTATGTGGCCTGGGCTCAGCGCCACTATATAGCGAGGATGAACAATTTGAGGAGGGCAGTTGGCAGCGAAGAAATGGGGCCAATATCCCCTGCTTCTTGCAGTAGGCGGCAAAGTATAGATGTGGAGAGTGGCATGGGAAGTCATGTTGTGAGGGGTCAGCCTCTGCATACCAAGACCGGTGATGAGGACAGCAGTGACGATGAAACTCAAATAGATGATGATGTAGCCGACCGCACTTTGGAGCCGGGTGAAGTAAGGACTTCATCATTGTCAGGAGAAGAGGGCGTCAGCTTGCGCGCCAGGCAGCCGCGCAGCCAGAAAGTGGGTTGTGTGGCATGAGTCAGCAGGGTAGCAGCAGTGTGAGGTCGGGAGCCAAGCGGCCACGGGGTAAAAAAAACCCGCTTTGCGGGGTCCAAGAAAGTAGCGCACAGGGGCTCAGCGAAGCAGCGGGGGTAGTAGTCCACTCAGTGCGGAGCGTTGGCGGTAAAATCAGCTACTCGGCGGTGTGGCAGTTATTTGCTAAGACACCGGAGGAGCCGAATTGGGTAGAATCTGTGGGCAGAAAGTGAAGCGTGGCCAGGGAGCTAACGTTGGCACCACGACCCTGCGTAAACCCACATGCAGGGTCACCATCCGGTGGCCTGGGAGAAACTTGGCTCAGATGTGGTTGTCCATCCTGCCGCCGCAGCAGCAGCAGCGGCCAGTGGCACGCATGCCATTGCAGCCAGTCAAGGCTCCACCACCTCTGCAGAAGGGAGCTGTTTCTCTTTGCCATCATCTCCCGGTCCAGAGCTCCTGCTCCTCGCTACTCATGGCGCCAGCAGTCGTTCGGGCGAGGCGATTGCAAAGAGACAAACAGTATGCGTCCAACCACCCTTTAAGGGTGCAGCAGCTGACCGTCCCTCCTGTCCAAGTTTGGTACGGGCAGTCCCCTCCCTTTCCAGATGGGGGACTCTGCACCATTCAGAGAACTAATGGCTTGTCCCCGAGCCGAGATGGAGAGTTCCAAGCCATAATTTCTTCCAAAAAGGCAGTCCACACTTCATAAATATGTAAACAGAAAGTGGGCCAGTACTTGAGCTTATCGGTTTTTTTCCAAGGTGCACGGCAGCGCGAACGTCTGAAGCTGTAACAAACGGTCAGGGCCAGTACATGTACTTTACGGCCATTGGGTGAATGTCCCTTCCTGCCCAGGCACACCAACAACTTGGACGGGAGACGGCGATTTCTCCTCCATGTTGTCAAACTGCGGTTCCTGTGCCAATGCCCTGCCTCCTCCTCCTCCACCACCACCACCCTTTTCAGCCTCCACAAGTACTGCTCCATCAAACACATGTGAAGGGCACAGCGGTGTCATTTCAGTTCTACACCTGGCTTGCCTCGGCGAACGAAGTCACACAGGGTGGAACTGCTCCGCGTCATGCAGCAAGAAATCGATGTTTTGGCTTTCTTCCGCCGCCAACTGCAAATCGGAACCATGGTGTACGGACAATGGGGAGTAACATGGTGTCCGCGCCGCACCGAGGAGGGATGGTCCATGCGCCCCTGCATGGCGCATGGTTTTTAATCTGGTTTGAAAAGGTACCTGAAGTCTTCCACTGATTTTCAGAAGAATTCTGAAAATGACCAGGAAACTGTGCATGCACTTCATCCATTCCTAAAAAGTCAGGAACACCCTCCTCGAGTGGCAGCGGCGAACGGCCTCCCCCAACAACACTCTGATATGCGAGTTTCCACCCTTTGGAATTCCAGCCTGCACATGTTGGACCGACCCGTATGAACAGAGAAAGGCCATTAACGATTTTTTGATGATTTCCCGCGGACAGGACTACTCCCTGTGTAACTTTGATGTTCAGCCATGGCAGCGCTCATGCGTGACACCTTCCGTTTGTTGAGGCCATTCGAGAGGCCACGTATTTGTCAGTCGCCAGGACTACGGGTATAATAACGTCATTCCACGCTTCATGTCCTGGAACAGATGCTGAAAAATCTGTCTTGGCAGGGGACTGGAGACGTGGCGACTTCATTCGTTTTCCACATGAGTCCGGTGGGGGCTGAAATGGAGGAGGAGGAGGACATAGGAGCAGAAGCATTGTCTGGTTGAAATTACTGGATTTTCTACCCAGGTGACAAGAGAGGAGGAGCAGAGCAGCTGGAGGAGGTAGATTTGGAGATGAGGAAGTGAGGCAGATGACCCGCAAGCACCGTGGCAGTATACAGTGGGGGATGGAGGCAGGGAGCCCCTCGGAGTCCCCTTGTGCAGATGGCCCGCAGCATGTGATTTGCCTGAAAGTGACAGCCGAATAGTCACCATCCGGCCCGAGGGATGACTTCTGGCTCTCCACCCTTGTGGACCCTCGCTACCGGTCCAAAATGGGGGCCTTTTTCCAGCTATTGAGAGGAAGGACAAACTCAAAATACTATAGGGAAATCCTCCATAGTCAGTTGGCCGCTGCCTTGTGCGCAATCGTCCCTCCTCTGACAGGTCTGACAGGGGGTTCTTCAGGCGCTCACGTACTACTGCCGTGGCTGCTGGGGAAGGTGGGGGGCTAGGAGCATACCAGCTTCCCTCAGCAGCAACCTAAGTCTGGAGTCACTGATGAGCAGCTTCCTTCACCCGCCTAGTGAGGAGGGCAGTCGCCAGCAGCAGCAGCAGCAGGACCTGGAGCAGACCCTGAACCAACAGGTGGTGGCCTACTTGGACAGCACTCTGCTACCCCATTTAGAAGATCCGCTGGACTACTGGGCAGCCAAACTGGATGTGTGGCCGCAACTTGTCGAGTTTGCAGTGGAGAAGCTGTCTTGCCCGGCCAGTATTGTGGCATCAGAGCGGGTGGGCAGTGCTGCGGGGGCCATCGTAACCACAAGGAGAACCCGCTTGTCCATGGGAAATGTGGAATGACTGACCTTTGTCAAGATGAATCAGGCGTGGATCGGCCAGGATTTCCACACACCAATGCCTTAGGCGTCAGACTACATCAGCCATGACGCCTCACCCAAACTGTGAGAAATGAGTCTGGGTTCAAACTACCTGCCTCAGTCACTATTCTGATGCCGCCACCCGCCTGATGCCACACATCTGCTGCCAGTTTCTCCATCAGCCTATCACCATCTTTACCAGGGACTGGTATTGCCACCCACCTCCACACTCTGTCATTGTGCCACTCTCTGACCTCATGCTGCTGCTGTGGCTGCTGCCATAACCTCCACACTGTGTCATTGTACCACTGTCTGACCTCATGCTGCTGCTGCCGTGACCTCCACACTCTGTTATTGTGCCACTCTGTGGCCTACTCCTGTTTTTGCCACCGCCAGAATGTCATTGTGCCACTGTCTGACCTCATGCTGCTGCTGCTGCTGCCGTGACCTCCACACTGTGTCATTGTGCCACTCTCTGACCTCATGCTGTTGCTTCTGCCGTTGTACTAACACCTACGGACGTCAGTGAGGGTGAATTTTTTGCGGGCTGAAGTGTACCTTTTATTGCTAGCAGTTTGGAATGCATGCGACTTTTTTGATCACTTTCATTCCATTTTTTAAGTGTAAAATGACCAAAAAATGCAATTTTGGCATTTGGAATTTCTTTTCTTCTACGGTGTTCAGCGTATGGGATAAATGAAGTTATATTTTTATAGATCGGACTTTTTCGGACGTGGTGATATAAAATATGTGTAACCTTTTTTATTATTTTATTGTTTTTGTTTGTACTTTAAAACTTTCTTTCTTTTTTTTTTACTGTAACATTGAGTCCAACTAGTGTGCGTGACCACTAGGTGGCGCGATCGTTAATGCAGTCTAATGCATTGCATAGACAATGCATTAGACTGTACCAAGATGGCGGTATCCCCCCTTCCTGGCGGTGGACGGACGTGGTGCACACCAGGACATGGCAGTGACGGGAGCATTCACAGGGCTCCCCGCTGCCATGTCCGGGCATCAGATCGCTGCGGGTCAGATCGCCCTGAAGATTGGTGCACGGCAAAGCCCCTTAGGGACCCTGGGACGTATGAGTACGTCCAGGGTCCTTAAGGGGTTAATGAAAGAATGCTGCTGACTCTATGAAACAGTAAGATAAGACAACCTCTTTAAGTCTTACAATGGTGAGGTACTGTTGATCAATTGTAATGTGTTGTCTTGTCAAAATGTGAATAAGATGATGAGGAGGACTGTTTAAATCTCAATTCAAATTAATTCCCTAAATTTATTGGGCTATTCAGAAATCAAACATCTGTTGTAAATTTTTCCATTAAGCTCCTTGTAGAGAACTGCAAGTTATGCAAAAAGTACTGACTCATTGAACAATTGGACATGTGCATTCTAAAATTAAGAGATGGTCTCTTTTAGTGCATTTAAAAAAATTTTCAATAAATGTTAACCCTGAAAATTCAACCAAAATGCAAATATCCCTAACTTTTTGTAAGAAGTGTATATGTACAGAAAGAAAAAATAGATATTCAACATGACATGGGTTTGCAGATAATAGGTCTTACCGGATCCTGACGTGTAGGATGATTGGTATGGACAGCCTGCATCTACACTCTCCCTAGGTAGCCCTATTGGAGTGACTGTTAAATTCCACATTTCCTATCAAACAACGTACTCACCCCAAAAAAGGGCAACCCTGTTAGGAACTTGTCCCTATGCAAATTTACCCCTATAACACGCTTACTTTAAACCTGCTGTCTGAACATGTTTCTCTATCTACCAATACTTCTTCAGAGGACAAAGTTTAATAGTTGTACAACTATTCTGTTAACAAAACAGAAAAAGGAAGGACGTCAAATAATAGTCCTCCGATATCTCAGATCCATAGCCGGATCATAAACATGCCACTTTCTATGTAATGGACCATAGTATGGATAGTTCCTCTTACTGTTTCCTCCAATGGTGTGATGATCTTCAAAAGAAAAGATGGATGGGGACATTGAGGTATGTGAACTGATGGCCCCATGTCTCTGGTGGCAGTTCTGATGCTATGATTGTTAAAGTGTACAATTATATATATTTATATATATATAACAGGCCTCATCATTTCAGACACATTAATGAAAAGTGAAGAGATCTGCAGTCAGTAGACATAGTGTTCTGAATTACTATTGAACATCAAAAAATTGATGGCTGGTATGTGAGCATACGGATATCTATATTATGCAGAATCCCTCAGAACATACAGCCAGATGTTGAACCAAAACAGGTGTCTCTAAGTATTATTTAGAGTTACACCTCTGTTTGTTTTGAATAAATAGATGGCAATTTGATAATGTAATTTCAGCATATTATATATACATAACTAATAAAGATGACCAGAATGTAGGAAAACATACTATGCACAGTATTATTACGGTATGCTAAGCCTGCAGGCTTTTAATCAGCCAAGATGGTATATGCATTTATGCATGATTATCTTGCCTAAAAAAGAAGCAGGAATACTTGGAGTTCATGAGTGATGCTAACCATGCAGTTACACCAAATTATCTCCCAATAAGAGGTTAATTGCAGAGGGCTAGACGCCGTTTATTATAAAAGAAAAAAAAAACTCATTCAAAGTTCCCAGTTTACCGTTTGAATACCACTGAATAGGAAATCATTCCAGATCAAGATGAAGGTGAGTAACTCCAGGACCAGTTCATTATGTGGAATGAATTGCATTCCTCTGCTTTGAAGGAAATATCATACTGCTTGGACACTTTGGTCATGTGATATGGAGGTGTACAAGGCCTCTACGTCAGTGCTCACTAACCAACTGTCAAGGAACATTTGAATTCCATCCAATTCTCTTAGCAGGTCCATAGTGTCCCTTGTCCATGACGATAACAATTCAACGAATGGTGTCAGAATGCGATCAATGTATATTTCCCAATTCTGAGTTAAAGAATCGATTCCGGACATTATAGGCCTGCCTTTGGTGGGGCTAATAACTTTATGGATTTTAGGCAAACTATAAAGTGTTGGTGTGCGAGGGTATGTTGGATACCAGAATTCAAATTCTGTGGTGCTTAATAAGCATGTTGTATCTTGTAATGAAGTTTTGCACATGTTGACATATTTTGGATGCTCTTTGAGGAAAATGTTACCTCCTTTATCCAAGAGTTTGACAATTAAGTCATTAAGTCCAGTGCAGTGACGACCTCTCTTTTTCTTCGTCTGCAATTTGATTGAAATTTTTTCTTTAATTTCTCTAGATCATTGGTTACCTGAGATAAAAATAAATAAATAAATGCACATGATGTCTGCCTGTAGGGGCATTTTTTTTATCTTTTTTGTCTTAACTGTGTGAATGACATCTTTCCAGTATTCATCTGATCTTCAGAGATAATATAAAGATACCATAAATAAATCTAACATCCTCCAACATCTCTCCACTAACTCCCAGTTCCATACAGTCCCTTTTAAGCAATGATATTTATGTCACCTCATTGTACGCCCAAAGCGATGAATGTCTTTAATCCAACAAAACAGATTAAATCTGGCAGTTGGGACTAGTGTTGAGCGATTTTTATCGACAAAGTTGAAATCGGCAAGGTTTTTATGGTGATCGAAATTTCCAGATCATGCGATAATTAAGTTAAAATCTGTGGCAGCATCGATAAGAATCGCCCTTTTTCGGCGCTTCCTGTAAATTTTGGTGGCCACAATGAGATTACAGAATAGAGCAGGTAGAGATTTGTGTGCGACGTCATGACTGGGATGTGTATGGTGCGATTGCTGTGGAAAAATCACATGACCTCGTTACATAGAACAGCGTTTCTGTTTTCCAGCCTCAGTGTCTCTCAGCGTCGCATAGGGATAGGACCTGCGTTCTGCCTGGGCCAAAAGCTCAGCGAAATTAGTCTATTTCTGCACAGAGAAACCTCTACTATTACTGATCCTTCCAATTTAGTTAGATTAGGGATTTTGAACATTTATGTAGTTAGCGAGAAAATTTTAAAGCAGATCTCCACTGTAAATTCACCGGCGGTGGGAGCGGGGGGGGCCCGCGGGGAACACAGACTAGATCTATCTATAAAGAACACGGAGAAAGTTGACCAAGTCTTAGTGTGGACATTGTAAGTGGTATACTTTATTATTAACAGTTTTGCTATTGAAATATTTCCTGGATATTGGCTAGCCTGAACGGTATGGGATAAACATCAGTTCTAGTAACTCTGGTCTCGTTGTTAGCCTGCAAAAAACTCACTTTTAGGATCAGTATACATTTCAGATAGGTGTTCAATTTTACCCATTACACTGTGATGGTTGATATTCCACCTTGCACCGTAAATTAAAACAGCAATCTTGTAGGCAGCAAGGGTGTTTGTTGCCAAAAATACCGTGTAACGTCAGGAAAACATCACAGTAACGTGTTTTTGGACCTTGGGCGCACCCAGCCACTGTTTCATGACGCAGCATCTACGAAATCTATAACAGCAAATCTATATTCACCACAGGTGAATGAAAGGCGGCAAAAAATACGTTTAGTATAGTCAAAACATAACAGGTACGTGTTGTTGACTTTTGCGAACACCAGCACTGTTCATGACGCAGCATCTACGTAAATACTTAAAACAGCATCTATAGTCACCACAGTAAATTGGAAAGGTGCAAAAAATACCGTTTATTATAGCAAAACTTAACCTTTACGTGTTTTTTTTGACTTTTGGCCACCCATCAACTGTTCATTGACGCAGCATCTACGTAAATATTAAACAGCAATTTCTATATTCACCACAGGTGAATTGAAAGGTGCAAAAAATACCGTTGATTAATATCACAAACATAACTAGTTACGTGTTTTTTTACTTTTGCGCACCCAGCACTGTTCATCTGACGCAGCATCTACGTAAATCTTAAAACAGCAATTCTAAATATTCACCACATGAATTGAAAGGAGCAAAAATACCGTTTATTATTTCAAACATAAAATTTACGTGTGTTTGACTTTTGCGCACCCACACTGTTCATTGACGCAGCATCATGTAAATCGTAAAACACCAGTCTATATTCACCACATGGTGAATTGAAAAGTGCAAAAAATACCGTGTTATTATATCAAAACATAACATTAGTGTTTTTGACCTTTTGCGCACCCAGCACTGTTCATTGACGCAGCATCTACGTAAATCTTAAACAGCAATTCTTATATTTCACCACCAGGTGAATTAAAAGGTGCAAAAAATACCCGTTTATTATATCAAAACATAACAGTTACGTGTTTGACTTGTTGCGCACCCAGCACAGTTCATTGACGGCAGCATCTACGTAAATCTTAAAACAGCAATTCTATAGTCACCACTGTAATTGGGAAAGGTCATAAAATACAGTTTATTATATCAAAACTAACAGTTACTGGTTGTTTGACTTTTGCGCACCCACACGTTCATTGACGCAGCAATCTACGTAAATCTTAAAACAGCAATTCTATATTACACCACAGGGAATGAAAGTGCAAAAAATCCCGTTCATTTATATCAAAACATAACAGTTACGTGTTTTTTGACTTTTGCGCACCCAGCACTGTTCATTGACGCGCCTCTACGTAAAGCTTAAACAGCAATTCTATATTCACCACAGGGTATTGAAGGTGCATAAAAGACAGTTTATTATACAAAACATAACGTTACGTTTTGTGACTTTTGCGCACCAGCACTGTTCATTGACGCAGCATCTATGTAAATATTTAAAAACAGCAATTCATATTCACCACAGTGAATGAAAGTGCAAAAATACAGTTATTATTAATCAAAACATAACAGAGACTGTTTTTTGGACTGTTGCCCCAGTCAGAATTTGTTGATAGACACCTTGCAGTTAAATTTGATCCAGCAATTTGTGTTTAGATTAGAGGGATTTGAAGAATACTGTGATTTGCCGTCTTTTAATAAGAGACTTCAAAACTCAATTCCAAACCTTCTCAAATTTTATATTTTCTGAACATGGACGAAATGCAGGTGGTAAGCGAGCAAAGAGGGGGGTAGCACTTGAGGTAGAGGTACGAGAGAAGGTCTCCTTCCAGTGCTGGCGACAACACGCATGCCAGCGTCGTCAAGTTGCAAGACCGTCAGGCCTGTCACGCTGGGTCAGGGCCCTGTGAAGCGAAGTAACCGAACATCGGGGCGCCAATCTGTCCTCATGGTGTAATGCAACCTGCATCTAGCATCTTACCTCCTCACCTCGCAGTCACGGCCACAAAGTCCGTCATCAGCTCATCAGCATCGTCCAACATGAAGTAAAAAAACACCCAAATGTCTGCTCGTGTACCCACCACGGTGGATAATCCAGTTTAAGGAATACCTCTTAGATGACAAAATGCGGTTGGGGGTCAGAAGGCATTTTTTTAAAAGGATCCAGAGGCCAAAAAGAGATTTTCTCTGCTCTGAACGACCAGTTACTGATGCCATTCAGAGGAGGTGAAGATGCCGGTCAATCGCAAAAATCCCGGCGGTCGGCAACGCCTTGCAGTGCCCCTTGCGTGTAGCCCGCAGCGTCTGGATGCAAGAAAGTCAGGAACGACCTGTCACCCTGTGGTGATGATATGATGATGATACACCATTGCGGATCCACCTGGTCTTTTCGCAAATTTTCTTGCGAGCGCTTCATCAGGGGACCGAGAGGAAGACAATTGGGTGAGTGTTCAATACGGTCCGTCACAAAAAGGAAGGGGGCCCGGTCGCAGAAGTCCGCTGAATGATTCCGCCAGCCAACGGTCAGCGCAAACCCCGCTCCGCGCTTATGCGCCGTCAGAAAAGGTCCAGGACCTCTCAAGCCGGGCCTTCTTGAGCAAGCCTCTGATCACCCAGCGATGTCATATCCCGCCTTTCCGTAAACGCATAGTAGAGGCAAGAACCTTAGTGGTTAACCACCACCAACCATGGCTAGTCACATGCAGCGAATGCATGAGTTGAAATGAGGGAACACTTGGCCAAAAAAGGCCACCCGACCCGGGCCGCAACCACTGTCACACCCTCTGTCTCCGCCACCTCCTCGCTACGCCACCACCATGCGTTCCTCAGCTGCCCTTGTCTCTCAGAGTCATGAATCAGGGATCAGCCCCGCTTCAAGCCTCCACCGTCGCCCGAGTACCACCAGCACCACAGAGACCCCTCGCTACCCCATCTCCTTCCGCTCAGTTGACGACCTGCACGCCGTCTAGCAGCCCAGCCCGTCTGTACTTCCAGGTTTGGAGCAGAAGAAACACTTAACCCCAACCATCCCAAAGCCAAAAGCCTGAATGTGCATTGCCAGGCTTGGGCCTTGGAAATGTTTGCCTTTCCGTCTGATGGACACAGATGGGTTCCGCCACGTCGGGTCCCTCGCTTGCCATCCAATACGAATGCCGAGGCAGGCTTTCTTTGCCAGAAAAGCCGTCCCGTGCCCCGGCCAGCCACGTGTCATCTAAAATTTCAAGCGCGTTTGTCTGGCAATCTGTGTCCGGAAAAGGTCCATCTCACCACCGACACATGGACTAGTAACACGGCCTAGGCCGCTATAATCTCTGTACAGCCTCACTGGGTAGCTGGTGTTGTCTCCTGGGTGACGGTGGGCTCTCAGGCTCGGCGCACGCTCTTCAAAACCCAGGGATGGTGCAGGCTCTTTCCCCAGGTCCTCTGGTGCATCACGTGCCCAGAGACACCAGGCCGTTTTTGAAAGTAATCTGCCGGGAGACCGTCCACACACAGGTTCAGGACTGTTGGACGGCTCAAGCAACGAGACCGAGCACTGGCTTGGTGACAAGAACCTTGTGCCAGGCAAGGAGGTGTGCGATAGACGGGCAAATCTGCGGCCGCCCTTAGATCGGTAGGCTAGAGCACACCCTTGCCTGCACATGTCATGAACCTTGTCATCCAAAATTCTAAAGAGCTACCCGGGCTGGAACTGCCTGCTGACGAAGGCTCGAGGTCTGAGTTCGCACTTCCGCCATTCGCCACCCGCATCGTCCCGGGCCTGGCTGCGTTGCAGCGTCAGCTCTGCCGCACCCGACTACCGTCTCCATTGTTTGACGTGGCAACACGCTGGAATTCCACCCTCCACAATGCGCCTGCGATTGTGGCTGCAGCGCAATGCCATTAACGCAGTACGAAGTGACACATGCCTGACAACCCGTACGGACCTCGGGTGTTGAACCACCGAGAGTGGAGCAGTGGAAAGACTCTGCACCATCCTTGCCAGTTTGAAGAAGCTACCAAAATGGTCCAGGTGTGGAACAAGCCCTTGTCAGCAAGAGCATTGTGGTGGATTCTTAGTTCGGGAACGATCGTTGGACGCTCTGAAACAACAGTCCCCGCCAGCGACGGATAGGAACGGACCACAGATGCGACACGGACCGTGCTCCCTCAAATCCACAAGCCCGACAGGTGCACATTGCATCGGTCCTCAATTAGCAGTGGTTCGGGGTCCAAGCCGAGTGCAAGTGCGCATCACTCGCAGGGTGCATCATCGCATGCAAGTCAGGGCTGCTTGAAGCTGTGCCGAGGCAGCGGAGGAGAGGGGGAGAGGAGGTATTCCTAGACACCGATGTACTGACGTTCCCAGCCTTAAAAGGTTGGCGCGAATTTGAGGCGGAGGAGGAAGATGAGGAAGATCAGTTTGCTAAGTGCCCCTACGTCCCATAGGCTTTGAAATCATGGCTCCATCTCTCACCTGAGTGCTTGGATGCCCATTTCCTTCCAACATGATCCTGGCATTAGGACATCAAAATGAACACAGTTACTGGGTGGCCACCCTCCTGATCCCCGGATACTAAAACAAAAATCAGCACTTTCCATCCACCCACCCTATAGAGAGTAAAATTGCAGGAAATGGAGACCGTCTGATTGATCAACCTGAGACATAGTGTTGCGTCTGCTTCACGTTCCCCAAATGTCACCGGTGGAACAACATCAGCGACGTGACAGCATAAGTGCCAAGTAGGCGGAGCGGCAGCAGCAGCAAGGTGGCAGAAGCTAAATGGTGACCTCTGAATCTTTTGTTACCACCTCCCAACGCGGCCATGCAGGGCACACATCCAACACACAGAGATCAGCTTAAGATCATGGTCACGACTATCTGGTCTCAACACCGATGTTTTTGCCTGTGTTCCGGACCCAATAGACTTCTGGTATCCCATAATGGACGAATGGCCCGAGCTGGCTCGTCACGGCCATAGAGTGTGTCCTGCCCAGCAGCCAGCTCATATCTGAGCGGACCTTCAGCACAGCTGGAGAGGCATTAAAGACAATGCGCATCCGCTTTCCACAGATAATGTGGATCCGTTTGACCTTTCATCAAGATGAAGCAGGCATGATCTTCTTGAGGATGTGTGGCCCCAATTGCCGAGTCCACGATTATTTTGCCAGTCGTACTTCACATTCCTTTTTTTCAAACAGAAATGGTCCTCTTGAAAACTTTTTTTTAAAATGATCATTTCTACGCAATTTTTATTCTCTTTTCCACAGTTCATTGGCTGGTTGGCTGTGAGAGACTGTAAAAGGACAGCAGGTGTTCAGGACAACACCGTATTCCATTACTCACTTATCATACGAGTTTTTCGCAGTGTCAATGGTTTTGAAAAGAGAAGAGGAAAGAAAAAGAAAGAAAGAAAGGAGAGGAGAGAGAAAGGGGAGGGAAAAAAAAAGAAGGAAGAAGGGGGGGACGGGGAAAAAAGGGAAGGGAGGAAAGAAGGAAGGGGGAGAGGGGAGAGGAAAGAAAGGGGAGAGGAGGTAAAAAGAAGGAGGAGAGGGAGAAAACGAGAAAAGGAGGAAGTAGGGGGAAAAAGGGAGAAGGGAGGGGGAAGAAAGAGTGAAAGGAAGAAGGAAAGGGGGGGGGAGGGGAGGAGCGGGAAAAGGAGGAGAAGGAGGTAAGGGATAAAGAAAGAGGAAAGAGGAAGAAAGGAAAGAAAAAAAAAAAAAAAAAAAAAAAAAAAAAAAAAAAGAGGGGGGAGAGAGGAGTGGATGGAGGGAGGAAGGGGGGAAAAAGAGAAAGGAGCTGAAAAGAAAAGGGAAGAAAAGGAAGAAGGAAAAAAGCGGGGGGGGAAGGAGCGAAAAAAAGGGAGGGAAGATAGAAGGAAAAAGGGGGAGAGAAAAAGGGTGGAGGTTAGAAAGAAGGAAAGAGAGAGGGAGAAAGAGGAAGAGAGGAGGAGTAGAAGGAAGGGAAGGAAGAGTAAAAAAGAAAGAAGAGAGGGAAGGGAGGGGAAAGAGGGAAAAAAAAGGGGGGAAGAGGGGGAGGAATAGGGAAAAGAAGGAGAAAAGGGAAAAGAAGAGGGAAGGAAGGGAAAAGGGGAGGAAGGGATAGGGAAGGAAGATAGGGGAGGAGTGGGGAAAAAGGGAGAGGAAGGAGAAGAAAGGAGGGGGAGGAAAAGAGAGAGGGAAGGGAAAAGTGGGAAAAGAGAAGAAAGAAGAAAAAGAGAGGAGAAACCGAAAAAAGGGGGAGGGGGGGGGGGGGGAAAAGAGAGGGAGAAGGAGAAGAGGGAGGGGAGAGGAGGGGAAGAAAGGAAGGAGAAAAGGAGAAAGGAAGGAGAAGGAAGGAAAAGGGGAAGGAGAAAAAGAAAGAGAGAGAGAGGAAAAGAACAAGAAAGGAAGGGAAAAGAAGGAAGGAGGGGGGGGGAAAAGGTAAGGAAGAAGGAAGGGAGGAGGAAGGGAAAAAAAAGTAGAGGAGAGAGGGGGAAGGCAAAAGAAGAAGGAGGGGAGGAAGAAAAAGGAGAAAGAAGGAAAAGAGGATAAAAGGGAGGGAAAGGGAGGAGAGAGGAGGGAAGGGGGAAAAAGGAAAAGATAAGAAGGGCGGGAGAGAAGGAAGGGGAGGAAAAGGGGAAAGGGAGATAAAAGAGGGAGGGCGGGGGAGAGGGAGGAGGAAAGAAAGGAGTAGGGGAGAAAAGAAGAGAGGGGAGGGGGGAAAAAGAGAAGGGGAGGAGAAAAAAAAAAAGAAAAAAGAAAGGAGGGAGGGGAGAGGAGAAAAGGAGAGAAAGGGGGAAAGAGAGAAGGGGAAAGAAAAAAAATAGAGCAGGAGAGGAGGAAAGAAGGAGGGAAGGAAGGGGGGTTTAGAGAGAGAATGAGAAAGGGAGAGGAAAAGGAAAGAAAAGAGAAAGGGAGAAAGAAGAAAGGGAAAAAAGAAAAAGGCGAGAAGGGGAAATAAATATTAGGGAGGAAAAAGGAGGAAAGAGGAAAAAGAAGGAGGGGGGGAGGGGGGGAGGGAAAGGGAAAAGAAAAAAGAAGGGAAAAAAGGGAGGGGAAGAAAAGAAGAGGAAGGAATGGAGGAATAATATATATAGGGAAGAAAGGAAAGGAAGAAAGTTCCAATGTTTGGCTGTAGATACAGCAAAAACATGGTCCATTGAACAGAAATGTGACGTCTAATGCATTCTCCCTCACAATTTTTAATAGTGGCTGAGAAGTCCTATTTATATTTTTTTGGGGTCATGTTGCTGGTGGAGAATACGCTATAATTATGGTCATTAGGAAACAGAAATGTGCTTTTTAAGTGCATTCGCCCGCACAATTTTAATAGTGGATGAGAAGTCATATTTAAAGTTTTTGGGTCAGTCTGTGAGATCCAGCAATAAACAAGGTCCTTAGTACCAGAAATGTGGCTTAGAAGTGGAATTTCTCCCTCACAAGTTATAACAGTGGCTGAGCAGTCATTTTTATACTTTTATTGGGTCATGCTGCTTTAATGCAGCAATACTACAGGTCCTATAGAAAAAAATGGTGTTTCTAACAGAAATTTGTTCCTTCACAATTGACCAAAGAGCTCTAGGTCACTTTGGAAGTTTGGGCAATTATTGCTGTGACAGCAGCTTTACTACAGGTCTAGTCAAAAAATGTTGTTTCTAACAGACAGGTGGTGCTTGCACAATGGACCAAAGTGGCTCAAGGGTCATGCTTAGAATTGTGGGGGCAGTTTGCGTGACATGCAGCTAGACTCCGGGTCCTACTGCTAAAAATGTTGTTTCTAACAGACATTTGTTCTTCACAATTGTCAAGAGGGCGCAAGGCTGATGGTGCTGTCAGATACAGGAATAGTAGGACACTGTTTAATGGACCATATTGCAAATATGACCTTGTTGTTGCAAGATCTTTACAGACGATCAATCCCTGTATTGGAGACTACCCATTTAATACAATGAAAAAAGAGAAACAAAGACATGGTGGATCCATCTAGTTGAAAATGTGTTTTCTAGAATTAAAGTACAAAAAACTTGCAGTACAATAATAGCTGTTAAAAAAATTACCTCTGAATGGTACAAGGGATTACAGGAAACGCTTGACCAGATGTAGGGTGATTCAAGGACATGGAGTATGGAGCAATGGAAGAGAACAAAGTACAGAGACATTTCCATCCATCACGTGAGTAAAAGGAGAAAAAAAACCATGTAAAAGGCACCGGGTGTAAAGGAGCGTGAACCACCAGTCTTTCCAATTGAACTCAATTGGTCCACACTCATACGAGGGCACAGCGCTACCAGGTATTGAACTGTGTACAGAGGAAGGCTGGAGTTCTCACACTTCCGCTTTCGCACTCTGCTCAGCACACAGTTTTCGTTGCTCGCGCATCAGGATTTTAACCTGCGTGTTAATAATGACGGAACGCCAGCCTGGCTCTCACCGCACCCACTGTTACTGCCGCCCTGGGTCATGCGGTGGCCCAGACAGGATAGTCAATGTCAGTTCAACTACTATGGGGTGAAAGACTCCTTTTTCCGGCAACTTTTTATATGGGGGGTCATGCAGGTTGGCTCTGCTGCGGCCCAGGAACAGGTATAGTCAATGTCCAGTGAAACTAAAAGTGGGTGAAAGAACTCCTATGTCCGGCACTTATTTAAATGTGGTCATGGCAGGTTTGGGGCTCATGCTGTGGCCCAGGACAGGTAAAGTCAATGTCCAGTCAACTAAAATGGTGGTTGAAAAGACTCCTTTTTCGGCACTGTTTTGAAATGTGGGGTCAGTGCAGGTTTGGGGGCTCATGCTGCGTTCCAGGACAGGGATATCAATGTTCCAGTTCAAGAACATGATGTTCAAATCATACGCCTTCTGGCACGTTGTAATTTGTGGTGATGCAGCTTTAAGGTCATGCTGTGAACAAACAGGGGATAGTAAATGGTCTGGACTTGTTTTGCTGTGACTCTTAAAACCTAATGTGTCCCTACAATGTAGCATGTATCCATTTGACTGTTGTGGATGTTAATTTCCGCTTCTGCCCAGCCGTTGTTGGGTAATAATGAAGTGTTGTTGCTCTCCCATAGACTTTAATGGTCATCGCGCTAATCGATGCTCACTATTCGTAAAACCTTAAGCGATGGCGGCCGTACTATCGACTATCGATCGATCTCGATACCAACGCAATCGCTCAACACTAGTTGGGACGAATAATACTCCCAGTACTAAGGCATTCAACTCAGTGGCGGTAAGAGCATGTCCCCACGGACCGGGTTTTCGGCCGTTTTTTCAGCCGGTTTACGGTTTTTCAGACCGCTAAAAAACCGACGAAAATGAGCACAATGGAGCTCTATGGTAAAACCCGTGCAGCCAAGTCCCCACTGCACGGGTTTTTGCCGGTCAGCGGTTTTTCGCCCGTGGGTCCGGCCGCATAACATCGCTATCTGCACATTCCTTCCGTCCGGTTTTCGGACGAATATATGCTAAGGAATGTGAAGAGGGAGGACATTTTTCTCCGCTCAATCCGCGAGAAAAACCGCCCCCCGCTCCCCGCCAGCCGCCGCAAAACAGGACAGATACCTGCCGGCAAACCGGACGGTATTTGTCCTGTGCAGTGGGAAGCAGCCTAAGGGTGTGGAAGACACAATACTGGTTTGCTTATTGGGTTACGGTCTCTGAAAAACAAATCAATGTCGTAAAAATCAACTGAGACATCCAGGTATGGCTATCTACCAAGAACAAAGCGTATAAGGACTTAGCGCAGACTTCCTCATTACTTTAAAAAAATTTTTATTGAAAACAAACTACGCGTATCGTATCATTAAAAGACACTTCTGCAGGTTTGTCATTCAGGTTATTGGTAGGGATATCTCTCTTCTAAAAAAGATCTATAAGTTCCCCATTGCTGTTGTTGAACACTATGCCTGCCTCGATTGGTTCTTGTTCTATGGGGGTTGTGGCCGTTTCTTGTTAGGGATTATCTATCAGAGTCAGGTACTTCTGTTTCTGTTGAAGAAATAGTAGCACAGATTACTTTTTATGTCCTTTTTGATCAAGAAGCACATATACCTTCTTTTCACAAAAATAGGATAAATCTCTGATAAACTGTTTGCTTGTGGTCTTTGATGTGATATTGATACCGGCGCGATTTAATTTTGTGCGGGTTTGTCGGGGTGGGGGGGAAGGGGGCGGGGGTAGGGAGCAAAGGGTTGCACTAGTCCCAATTGTTTCGTTAATCACATTAAGTTGTTAAGGTTAACCTTTTTCTCTTCTAAGAGCAGTTTCATAAATCGGATCGAGCTGATTGTGGTTTCCAATTTCCACTTTCTCATGAACTGAGGCTTATGCGGACAATTTGATTTTTAATATAACTTTTTAAGCTTTGTACTTTTCACCTTGTGGATGTCTAATCTTTATGGACTTTATACATGTCCTTTAAGGGGTTCTCCGGGAATAGAGGAAAAAAAATAAATGTAAATGTGAAAAGGAAATGTCAGAATAAAAAACTTTCTAAATACTGTACTTACTGTAAGAGCAGTGAGACTATGGAATTCTCTGCCAGAGGGACGTGAGTCTGTGGAATTCAATAACCCGATTTCAAAAAGGTTTGGATGCATTTCTGGAGCGTATAAATAAACAAGTTATAGTGACTAGGATTCAGGAAGGGTCATTGAGCCAGGGATTGTTCTGAGTGCCAGATTGGAGTCAGAAGGAATTTTTCCCTAAAATAGAGGACAAGTGGCTCCTACCTCATTGGGGTTTTTGCCTTCCACTGGATCACACTTAGCACAACAGGCTGACTAGATGGACATTTTTCTTTTTTTGCCTTACAAACTATGAAACTAAAAAAAATATTAAATACCTTTATTAACAAATACTGCGGGTTTTTGTCGGGGGTATAATCAGGAAATTTAAACTTTCAAAAGGGCCCGCTAGGTCTCCTGAAGCAAAAACCCCGCCCTTAAAAACAGGGAAAGTACATCAGAGGAGGGGGCTCTGCCAGTTATTCCTATCTGGCTGACAGAGCAGGGTTTGTTTTTCTCTGTAACCAGACTGATTTTTTAGAGATGGAGCCCCTTGTGTGGAGGGGGGAAAAAGAAGAAGGGCAAATAATTTGGGAGGGGGAGCGCAAATTTGGCTGTGAGTATCCTGCCTTGTCTGTTTTTGCTGTCTGCTGCCCCCCTTTTAAAGGGCCAACAGCACCCCATATCAGTAATCAACAAAGTAAACAAGCGCTGCACTGACTTCCAGCGTTCAAGAAAAAAAAAATCATGGGGAAAAATTGGCGGGTGTCTGCTTCACAGAAAAGTGTATCTTTTTGTTTATTTAAAAATGGTTTAACACACACATGAAAAGTACACAAATTTAATTCACACAAAAATTATTTTTATCTATCTGCATAAAAAACCCTCTTTCTCTGTCTCATCCCCTACCCACTTCTCTCCTCCCCCCCTCTCCCCTAGGAAAGAATTTTAATCCGGATAGAAAAAATATATTTTGTATGAATGATACTAATCCGGGATAAAAAAAATGTTTTAAGTTTTATATTTTTAAAAATTTTTAAAAAAAAATATATTTATATATTAAATATTATTAAAATATATAATATAAACAAACATATTTTATATATTATAAAAAAAATACTTTTTTAAAATATATATATATATTATGATATATTTTTATATAATATATTGTATCACATATACAAATATACACTCACCGGGCCACTTTATTAGGTACACCATGCAAGAAAGGGGGTTGGGACCCCCTTTTCCCTTTAAAACTGCCTAAATTTTCTTGTGGCATAAAATTAAACAAGGGTTTGCAACGATCCCAATTTGGGTACCAAAGGGGGCCCCAAAGAGTGCCAAAAAAATATTCCCCACACCATGACCCCCCAAACCACCCCTTGAACCTTTGGATACAGGCGGGAAATGGTTCCTTTGTTTTATGTTTTTTTGCCCGGAAAAAATTCTCCCCTACCCCCCGGGAAGTGCAGCAGAAACGAAAAACCCCATCAGACCAGGGGCAACTTTTTCCCAATCTTCTCCCGTCCAATTTCAAATAAAGTTTGGGCAAATTGGAGCCTCAGTTTCCTTTTTCTTAGTTTGAAAGGATGGAAACCCGGGGGGTTTCTTCGAGCTGTAGCCCATCGCCTCAAAGTTCGCCGTCCCTTTTGCGTTCAGAATGTTTCTTTTTCCCCTCCCTTTGGGTTTTAACGGGTGGTATTTGAGTCACTGTTGCCTTTCTTTTTAAACTGAACCGGTCGGGGCCCATTCTCCTTTGCCCTCTTGGAAATAAACAAGGCATTTCCGCCCCCCGGGGAAATTCCGCTCACGGTTGTTTTTCTTTTTCGGACCTTTCTCTGTAAACCCAAGTGGGGGGTGCGTGAAAAATCCCAAAGGGATCGCTTTTTCCTAAAAATACTCAGCCCAAAGCCCTTCTGGCCCCAAAAACCCAAACCAACGTTCAAAGGCACTAAAGATAAATTTTTCTTCCCCTACTGATGCTCGGTTTAAACGGGAAGGAATTGTTTTTGACAATGTCTAAATGCCTAAATGCACTGAGTTGCCCCCATGTGATTGGTAAATTGGGAAATTAAGTGTTAACGAGCATTGGACAGGTGTCCCCTAAAAAAGTGGCCGGTGAGTGTATTTACATATATATATATATAAAATATAATATATATATATATATAAAATAATAAATATATATAAAAACCATACTATAAATATTCTGCTATACACACACCCATACAAAAGCACTTATTCAAGGGTTTTAACCCCTCAGGGGTCCAAGCCTTTTTTTTTTTCTTTTGCACCCTTAAGGGAGTCTAACATTTTTGGTTTCATGGGTGTTTTGAAGGCTGGTTTGGGTTATACGCGCGGGAAAGGGCATTTAATCCATAGCTCTCTATGGAGCTATGAATTACGGGAATTGTGGTGCGCTTTTTTCCCAAGTAAAAAGGCAATACAAAACAAAATGGCCCCCCCCCAAAAATATGCGGGCTAAAAAAGACGTGTGAAAATCCCCCAATAGGGTATGCCCCCCAAGGGGTGTACTGGGGGCCCGGGGGGGAACAGTACGTACGCAGTACACTGTTGTTTCGGGGAAACGTACTCCCGGGGGCCCGCAGGGAGGCCCACCCCTTTGCTGGTCAGGGGAGCGAAATTTGGCACGAATAAATGAAATTCACTTATCCCCCCGGGGGCGTAAAAATTTCGATTGAAATTGTACCCCGGGGGGGGAGGGGGGCGTAATCCAAGTTCTCTATAAAGAGCTATGGATTACTGAAATTTGTGGCAGCCATCTCGCTTAAATGGTCCCGGAAATTTACACTGTGTAAAAAAAGTAAGTTTTTTAAGTGATGTGTTCCCCTTTATTCTGCAGGTGGGTTTAAAAATTCCGCCATTACCAAATATGTAATTTTGTTTTTTTTAGTATGTTAAAAAAAAAAAAAAATTATTTTTAAACCCTTATGCTGAAAGCGCCTTTTTCAGAAAAAACTTTTTTTTTTTTTCCACCATGGGATCTGAGTGGGGTGGAAATTTTTTTTTTTTTAAGGGGTTTTTAAATTGGGGAAAGGGGAAACATGAATTTCTATTTTATAAAGTTTTTAATTTTAATTTGTTTGGGGTTTTTTACATGGCAACAACAATTAAATGAAAACTTTTTTTTTAATTGTTTTATTTGTAAAATGGCAGAAGAGGAGTGGAATGAATTTTTAATATTTTTCATGCACTGACCATAATTATATCATTTGTGCAACACTGAGGAGATCCTGAAAACTTGACCTGTTATTGTGTTTTGAGGTCTGGAGAAAGACTGGTATAGACGTTCAACTATGCTTATATATACATTTAATCACATGAATATGTCTTGTGGTGTCAGCCAGTGTTAGCAGCAGCACTGACTCTGTGAGTAGCAGAGGGGACGGAACAATCCAGCTTAGCTGAGAGGAATGAGGCTTTGTGGGAAATGTAGTTTTCATACAGCGCGCCTAGCAACTGTAGCTCCGCCCACTTGCCAAGTGAGGAGAAAGCACACTGGATTGTGACGGATAGTTACAGCTTCTCTTTAGTATACCTCCATTATGTGTTCTTATTTTTTGGGGATTCTCACACAACCCCTTTAAATACAATATTGAAAGATGAAGTATATGTTTTTTGTTGAGTAAATATTTTATCAGAAAGTATGTCTTTGGCCCCTGTATGCCACAGATTAGTATCGAAGCCTGTTGAAAAAAAGCCTGTCATAACCAATTAATCAATTAAGAAATAGCACCATAAATTCTGATAGTTGCAAACATTGCCAGTATAACAAATATAAGGTGATTTCAAAAATAACTTTTACTTTCCTACTTAAAATATTATATATCAATAAAATATGCAACATGTGTCGACATGAATACACTCAGGATTCATGGACGTGTCGTGGTTTTTCCCTAAAACCCTAATCAATGATTATTTAAAGCCATTCATTTACTCATAAAATCATATCTTTTCCCATATACTCAAAGAAAAAACGGATATTCAAAATATGTATGGGTGACATGGGTTAGCAGACAATAGGTATTACTGGGTCCTGAGGGTTTTTAAAAGATTGGAATAGACCCCCCGGGCTTTAAAAACTACCAAGTTGGCCCTTTTGAGGTGCCCCCTTTTTTTATCCCCTTTTTCCTATCATACAGAACACTTACCTCAAAAAGGGCGGTACATACACAGTTGAAAAAAAAATTTTAAACAAAACATATATAAAAAGACACAAATGCTTTTTTTTTCCCCACTATTGACAAAAAAACAAAATTTAAACCAAAACTCGTTTTAGATAAAATTTAGGATTCCCAAAAATTTTTTATATTTCCCAAAATTCTAGAAAAAGAGAAAAATTTTTTTTTGCAAGTATATGTAAAACTTCTGCAAAGCAAAAGTTTACATAACAAAGCAGGGGCTTGCTAGGGTCCTAAAACACCCGGGGTTTTCGGGCCCTTTTTTGTTTTTTTCGGGGTTTGGGGCTGGGTTTTTCACAGGGACATTTTTCGCGCCCTTTTGAAAACCCCCCGGATTTTTTTTTTAACAGAGAAAAACCTTTTTGTTCCGTCACTAATTTTCTGCAAAATCCCACAAAAGATCCCGCCATTCGCCAGCGGGTATGTACAGTAAAAATCACCAATGAAAAAATTTATTTTTTTCAGAACTTCTAAAATTTCAAAAGACAATACCCCAAAAAGTCACCAAAACATCCCCCGGGCCCCTTGGAAAGCAAATCTACCAAAAAAGTGATTTTTAAAAAAAACCCCTCCAAAAAACCCAAAGCCCCAAAACCCTATTCCCCACTTAAAGCTCAAATAACCTGCCAAAACCCTGACCGAACCCCAACCCCCATATTTGACAAACAGCTGTACACAGGCCTTTTCCTATCCCAACCCGCCAAAAAGGGGGCCCCAAAAGTGGTAGATACTATTTTGTATGAACTCTACCCAAATATAAGTGATTAAAAACTGCAGTTAAAATTTATAACTAAACCGGAAAAGTCTTTTCTGATCAGCTTTCGTTCATTTTCCCCTTTTCTTTCCATCCTTTTTCAACCTTCTTTGTTGTTTGGGCTCCCGGCCAAGACCCCGGCCCCTGGGTTTTTGGGCCCCAAAAATTTATCTTAAAATCCTCACTTTTTCCAGAAAACCCTTAATTAAAGGTTAGCATTTCCCCCCCATTGGAAATATAGGGGAAAACCGAAGAGGTTATAGGGGGCCAAAAGGCAGATAAGGGGGCCACAGGCAGTTTTTTTGGGGCCCAAGGCAGGAAATATAGGGGCCACAGGCGGTTAAAAGGGGCCCCAAAAAGTAAAAAGGGGGGAAACCGGCGGAAAAGGTGGCCACGGGCAGTAAAGGGGGCCATGAGGCAGAAAAAAGGGGGCCAAAAGGGGGTATTTGGGGAAATTTGAGGCAAAATAGGGTCACTAAAGGCAAATATGGGGTAAAGGGGCGGTATTGGGGGCCACAGGCGGTATAAAAAGGGACACAGGCATATTTGGGGTGCCACAGGCGGGTTTAAAAGGGGCCACAGGCAGTATATGGGGGCCACAGGCAGTATAAAGGGTAACACCCATTTTTTAGGGGGGCCACGGGCAGGTATATAGGTGCAAAAGGCAGCAAATGGGGCCACAGGCGGCATATGGGGGGCCACAGACAGGGTTAGGGGGGGCCACAGCCCGGGATATGGGGGCCACAGGCAGCATTTTGGGGGGCCCACAGGCGGGGAAAAGGGAAGCCCCAGGCGGGGATTTTGGGAGCCCGGGCGGGGAAATGGGGGGCAGAGGCAGGGATAGGGGGCCACAGGAAAGGAATAGGGGCCCCCAGGCAGAGAAAAGGGGGCCACAGGGCAAATAGGGGGGCCACAAGCAGGAAATTATAGGGGCCCCGGTAGCTTTTGGGGGGCCACGGGGGTGGGGTTTGGGGGCCCAAAAAGGCACCCATTTGGGGGCCACAAAGGAAATTATAGGGGCACGACAGGAAAAAGGGGGCCCGGGCAGTTATGGGGGCCAAAGGCGGGGTTTATGGAGGCCACGGGCGGGTAAAAGGGGGGCCAAAAGGCAGGGTTATGGGGGCCACAGGCAAAATGGGGGGACACAGGCGGGGAAATTTGGGGGCCACAGGCGGGATATGGGGGTCACGGGGAATGGGGAAAAAGGGGGCCAAAAGGGCGGGCATTAAAGGGGCACGGGGCAGGGAAAAGGGGGCCACAGGCAGGCATTATAGGGGCACAGGCAGGAAAAGGGGGCCCCAGGCAGGGAAAATGGGGGGTTCCACGGGCAGGGATATGGGGGCCACGGGCGGGGAATGGGGGCCACGGGCAGGCATTATGGGGGCACAGGAGGGTTGGGGGGCCACAGCAGGCTTTTATGGGGGCCAGGCATATATGGGGGCACGGGCAGGAAATTATAGGGGCACAGGCGGAATTATAGGGGCCAAAAGGCAGTATTTTTAGGGGCACAGGCACTTTATAGGGGCACTGAGGCAGGAAAACCCGCTAAAAAAAAAAACAACTTTTTTTTACTCCCCTTAACCCCCCCGGGGGAGCGCCCCTCTGTCCTTTTCATTTTCCCGCGCCCCTTTGGCAGTTCGGGGGGAAAGGGCCTATGACGGGGCTTTTCGCCCGAGGAGAGGCGCGTCGCGATGACATCAAAACATCGGACGCTGCCGGCTGAGGACGCAGGGGGCCACAGGGGGGTTTCCTCAGGCTGTGAGGACCTGGCGGCCTCTTGGTTGGCCTTCCCGGGCCCGAACTGCCCTTGCGAGGCAGGGAGCGCTCGCCTCTCCCCGCAAAAAGCCCGCAGCGCTTGCGTCCAGGGGACGCACTTTTGCGGCTGAAGGGCCATTTGGGTTCTCCCCCCCCGGGGGCAGGGGCCTTGGGACCCCGGGGAGACTCGGGGCACGGGGGTTTTTTAAATTGGGGGCCCCTCCCCCGGGAAAAAAAACACCCTAGCGCCCCCCCCTTTAAACACGGGGGATTTTATCCCTTTGTAACCCTTTTAAAAGGCTAAAGCCTGTTTTGGTTTAAAGGGGACTAACCCCCTTTTTTTTAAAAATTTGAATGTGTCACTTTATTGGGGAAAAAACCCTTTTTAATTTTTTTTAAACCTAGGGCATTTTCAATTTGAGAATTTTTTTAAAGACATATTGAAATTTTTTAAATTGGGGTCAATTAAGTTTTGTCTAAACAATCCTTGTTTGTTTCGGAAAAATATTGTGAACATTTGAAAAAATTTGCCATTTTCCAAGTTTAAAGTTCTGCATGTAAGACAGTCATACCCAACAAATTAGTGAATGAACTTTTTCCAAAAAATACTTTATGATGGCTTTTCCATTTTTTTAAACAATTAATCTTTTTTTTTGGGACATTAGGGGATTTTAAAAATTTTGTAGCAAATTTTAAAATTTTCAAGAAAATTTGTAACACTATTTTTTTTTTTTTTTAAGGACCAGTCCAGTTCTGTTGTGGCTTTGAGGATCCCTTATGTTACACACCCCATAAATGCTCCATGGAAGAAATTTCCCCCTCCTCAGGTTTTCCAAAATAAACTTAAAAACTTTTTTTTTGAAAATAATGTTTCCCTCCTGGCCTCCCAACTGAGGAATATTAAAACAAACTGGAGGAACAGAAAACCCACGTTGCATTCATGGACTACAAGTCTAGCAGCATACTTGTGAGTACACTACCCTCTCCCCCTGGACCTATATTAAAAAATGGCCTTGTTTCCCAGAGTGTAAACCCGGGGGACAGTAAACCAACTCTCGCTGCTGCTTCTCTCTGGAAAATACCCTTTACCTCTTCTTTCGGTCCATTTCAGTAAAGGGGAGGGGCGGAAAACCCAAAGAACAGCCCTTTTTTTGAAATCTAGAACCCCCCCTTTTTCCCCCAAAAAACCTTCCATTTTTTTAAAAGGAACCCAAAAACCGTTTTTTTTTGACCTTTTAAAAATCTTTTCTCCTTCCTTCCTTGCACTACCAAAATGGATTGGGGTTTTTTAAAAAGGAAACAGTTTAACCCTGAAAATAAAGGGGGGTTGAAAGGGGGAGAAAATTGTGAATCACTTTCAGGGTCACATCTTGTTTTGAACCGTTTGTTTTTTTTACAGTAAAACCCCCCTTAAATTTTTAAATTTTTTGGTTTTTTCGTAACTCCAGGCTAAAAAGGAATATACCACAAACTGGTTTTTAGTTAAAACAACATAAAAATACCTTTACACAAAGCAATTCTGCCACTTATAAGCTGTTAAAAGAAAAGAAGAAAGAGAGAGGAATAAGGCTATGTTCACACGATGTGTTGTACAGTACAGTACAGTACTCGCCGCAGTACATAGCTGATCAGCACGTACTCCCGCAGCGCGGGGAGGACCGGCAGCCCACCAGCCCCACTCACGGTGCGTATTCGGCGCAAGTAATTGACATGTCACTTATCTCCAAGCGAGTACAATACAATCATATTGTACAAGTGGGGAGAGGATTCATAATCCATAGTTTTCTATGAGATTACCGTAATTTTGGCGCGCATCTTGCCCGTATTAGAGCGCAAATACGCAAAAAATTTGCAGCCGAAATTACCCCGTGTGAACATACCCTAAGGGGAATAAATAAATAAAAAATAACCAAACAAAAAATATCTATACCCTACATTTGTGTCTGCGTGCACAAAAGAAAATGAAGCGCAATGAAAAAAAAATCAAAGATCTAATCCTGCAAAGCTAACTCGGTTCTTTTAACAACCGTCTCCTCTTCTACAATCCTTGGAAGATCAGAATCATTTTTCTAATATTACCTTCCTCCAAACCCAAACTATTGATATGGAATCTCATGAGCTTGTGGACCAAGCTTCTCTGACTGAGATTACACTTCAAAGACTCTTTACATCTTTTAGAGAAACTCTAGATAGAGATTTAAAGCAAATAATTAGGGATTTGAAGACTGACACCCAATCACTAGTCTCCAGGACTGACCATGTAGAGAAAAAAATGGCTGAACTGACCACCTTTCACAATCTGCTGATCGATGCTAATGCGGAGCTAGAGGAAGAGATACAAAAGTTATCTTCAAAATTACTGGATCTAGAAGGTAGATTGAGAAGAAATAACATCCACTCAAGGTATACCCAAATCCATAACTCGGACGCTCCTTTTTTTTTTTAAAGTTAAGTGATTATGCTTTCCCGAATCCCCAAAAAGATCTGATATAGAAAATTCATTTGCCTCCCAAAAGTAAAGCATCTTTCTCCATCAATTGCATGAGATGTCAAAGCCAGAATTCACTTTTTCAAGACTTACGATCATTTCTTAAAAGCTCTGCAAAGAAATATTTCCTTGCTGGAAAGATTTGTCAGTCTTTAAAATTTTCCCAATCTATAGAGGCATGGCTCCGAAGGAAGGAATCGCCCTTACAAAAAAACTCCAGGGGTTTTAAATGGGTATCACGGGCTTCCCAGTGAATTGGGGTTTCACCCAAAAAAATCCCCAACTGGTGCACTTCCCCCCATTGCGAAAACTCCCCTCTATGGGTGTTACTATCGACTCCTATCAATACTCCTCAGAAGAAAAATGTGTCCAGACCAGAAGCTATTACTCCATTGTGGTCGGAAAAACTCAGCAGGCCAAAATCCCATATAAATGACTGATCGGCCCATTTCTAAATGCAGTCCTTTTTTTCTCTACAATCACCCTTTACAGCTGCCATTGAAACCTTTTTTTTTTTCTGTTTTTTATTATTGATTCTTTCCCTTTTGGGGAAAAGGCAATTTGATTGCCCACTGTTTATTTTTGGAATCTCTGGAAATACTTATTCAACCCTTCTTCCATTGTTAAACAATTTATATGTTGATTCTATATAACAACGTTATGATTTTGAAAGTTCTTTACTGCCATGTTCTGAGTAACCCTGACTTTTTTGCAGGTTTTGTTGGAGATAATAATGTTAACATTATATATGTCATCTGTAGTTTCTTAGATCGTCATTATGGGTAACAAATTTATGTCATTTGATGTAAATGGTCTTTACTTTCCGTGTAGAAGATCACTTCTATGGAGAGAGGTTCTTAGATCCCGTGCTGAAGTGGTGTGTCTGCAGGAGACGCATCCCGGGCAAAAGATACTTTTTAGACTTAAACTAAAGATTCCACTCTTTTTCACGTGGGATTTAAGAAAGCTGGGGTGTCGATATTTATTAAAGATTCTATAGCCTTCTCCCATAACCAATCAATTGTTGATCCTAAGGGACGTTACATTATATTACAATGTACACTTAATGCTATAATATATACACTTGTAGTTATTTATACCCCAAATACGCATCAGATGTCATTTATTTAAAAAATTCTTGCAAAAATCAAAACACTTCTTAACGTTAATCTCATAATTTGCAGAGACTTTAACATGGTCATGGACAAATTGTGGGATCCAAAGGCTGTTCCAAGCATGCCCCAGAACTTAAAACTCTTGTCTTAGAGGAAAATTTACATGACCCATGGCGCTACTCCCATCCAGAAAAAATAGACTTCACTCATTACTCTGCAGCAAGAAATACGCATGCAAGAATTTATTTCTTCTTACTTAATAGACAAGCACGCAAAAATGTGCCCCAGCGCAAAGATAGGAATAAACGGGTCAACCAGCCTCCATCCCTCACTGTTTTAGATCGCCTCTCATCCCCATTTTATTCCCCATGGCGTCTTAATAATTTCCTACTTAAATCGCCAAAAATAACTCTAGAAGTTACTAAATATGTTAAAGAATATTTTGATATAAACACCCAATCCGCTCCTTCAGAGGAATCTTTCTGGTGCACTCATAAAGCAACATTAAGCGTTTTAAGGAAAACCAGCGGCCAGAGAAAAAAGAAATAGAGAGAAAATACTTAAGGGACTTTTGGATAATATTAAGCAGTTAGATTCCCAATTCAAATTGAACACGTCACAAGCTCTTAAAGAAGAGTTACTTTTTTCCAAAAAAAATTAAACACCTATACTTAAGCAATTAAAAACCCACAAACAGATTGTGATGGAACTCTTGCAAGGTGATAGACCTAGCAGACTCTTGGCTAAAATGGTTAAGGTGGTACAAGCTAAGACCAGGATACCTTTTATCACTACCTCTAATAAAACCAAGATATGTGACCCTCAACATATATCTAATGCCTTTGAAACCTACTACAGTTCCTTTAAAAATTTTTAATAAATTCAAGATTCCAGTTTTTCGGAAATAAACTTTTGAAATTTCTGAGAGAAAACCTTCCCCCTTATCCAGGCTCGTTTGGATTCCTTAATCTTCCTATTACCACTATTGAAATTAAAAGAACTATTAACCAAACTAAAAGAAACAAATCTCCGGGAACCAGATGGGCCTTCCCAAGGGATTTCAAACTTTTTTCTTTTTTTTTTCCCCCCAAACTTGTCCCGTCTCTTTGACTCTATCATTAGAAAAGGTACTCCACCAAAGGAGATGCTCTGTGCAACTATATCTACCATTCCAAAACCTGGGAAACCTATGAATCAAATTTCTGATTACAGACTTATCTCACTTTTCAGATCAGATATTAAAATATTCTCTAAGAATCTGGCGACTAGACTAGACTTAATGATATCCTTCCCTTTTTAAAATAAAAAAGACAAGTGGGATTTTATCAAGGCAGGGAGACTAGAAGACAAGACGCGTTCAAGTCCTACAAATTTCTCAAAGACTAAAAATTACCCTTTTTCTCCCTGCATTAATGGAAGAAAAGGCATTTCA
This sequence comes from Phyllomedusa bahiana, assembly GCA_025379985.1. Classification (NCBI taxonomy): domain Eukaryota; kingdom Metazoa; phylum Chordata; class Amphibia; order Anura; family Hylidae; genus Phyllomedusa; species Phyllomedusa bahiana. The sequence continues at coordinate 63,596 of JAODAL010003828.1, read as the reverse complement.
TAGGATAAGTTGGGAGTAAATGAACAAATTTCTATGGAAGTTTGGTTTCGTTGGTCCCATCTTCTCTGCTATAGTGTTCTTGTATTCTCTTCCATTTGCCAAGGTCTAGTCATCAGGATTTCTTTCGGAGACATTTTTCATCTCTAATGGCACCGGACAATGGTGCCCATTGTCACCTTTAATATACGATATTTGTGCAAAGCCCTTAGCTGAACACATCAGAAAATAATCCCTGATCAAAGGTTTTACCAAAACATAACCAACCCAAAAACCTTGTTGCTGATGAACCCCTTTTAATTATATGTCAACAGCCCGACACATCCATTCCTGCACTCATTGTCTTGTTAGAAAGATATGCTTACATTTCATATTACAAATTGAACATAACAAAATTGATTATTTTACCTATACATTGCCAATCGTCCTTAAAGTCACAACTTCCCAAAATCAACTTTATCTGGGCCACTGCCTATGTCCCTTACTTAGGAATTAAATTATACCCTAGCATTACTACCACTATAGAAAAAAATCTAGAGGATACAATTTATTGCATACACGAATTAGTAGACTTAAACTACTCCCCTTATCCTGGCTTGTGCGTATTAACCTAACTAAAATGTTACTTCTACCTAGATACTTATGCGTAGCCAGATCATTACCATTCCTATTCCCCAATACTCTTCTTACTAAGCTTCAGAACTATATACTGAAATTTATTTTGGGATCAAAACTAACCAGGTATAAAAAACAATATTTATTCAGGAAAAGCATTCATGGGAGCCTCTCTGTTCAAAACCTGCTGCAATATAATGTAGCTTTGATTTTAGAACCCATATTCTTTTTCTGGAACTCTCCAGATGCTGATCACTGGGCATATGTCGAAAATTCTTTCATTTCCAAAGGATCATTTAAGAATCATCTAATTGCCATCCTATGTGGTAGTAAGCCCATCACTTTTAAATTACTAATCCTGTCTAATGCGGCTTTAGCTTGGCATAAATTCATTGCGCATAAGCATAATGTACATGTGAATAAATTTCATTGTTCCCTTTCGGTAATTCAAAATATGTCCTCAGACATTCCTATCGATCTCTGGATAAACCTGGGAGTAAAGTCGGTAGGAGATCTCTTCCACTCAGGACATTTTAAGTCCTTTGAAGACCTAATACAGCAGTATTACATTCCACATCACCAATTCTTTGTTTATTTACAATTAAGACACCTTATTCAATCTAAACATTGGCCAACTGTTCTTCAAACACATTGTAACGGGTGTGGTAGTGGATCCACTGGACCACTGCAAGCAGCGGTGCAAGCCTCGCCAGGGAGCGGAGTCTAAGTAGGTCCCGGTTTTCACCAGAGCCCGCCGCAAAGCGGGATGGACTTGCTGCGGCGGGAGTCTAACAGGTCGTTACCCCCGACTTGACTTGCTTGCGGTGGCAGCCGAGGTTTAGCGTGGTACAAAATCGTAAAGCAAGCTCGTAGTCGGAGACAGACGGCAAGGTCAGGACAGGCGGCAAAGGTTCGTGGTCGTGAGATGTAGGCGAGAAGGTTTGGTACACGGAAATCAGGACAAGACTAGAATAGACGCTTTCTCTGAAGGCAACAGGCACTAAAGATCCAGCGGGGACGTGCTGGAGGCGTTACAAATATATAAGGTCAGCGTCCGGCAATCAACCAATTACCAGTGCACTGGCCCTTTAAATTTGAGAGAACTGGCGCGTGCACACCCTAAGGAGCGGGGCCGCGCGCGTCAGTCGGCAGGGGACCGCGGGGAAGTAGGAGCGCGGTGGGGTAAGTGTATGGGCGCAGGTGGGCGAATGCGCCCGCGGCCCGACACGCTAGCCACGGCGCCACTCGTCCCCGGACCAGGGACCACAGCAGGAGCACGGGAGCGCCCGCAGTCTGACCCACAGGCTGTGGGACCGCTCGTAACACACATACTCCCTTCCATAAATTCATTTGGAATAAGCAACGGCATATTAAGGTCTTAGCGGATGCTTATCAAACCTTAGATGACACAGATCTTGAAAGCAAACCAGATTACGCCTTGAAATGGAAAAGTGAATTAGCTCATACACACTCGACAGAGAACTGGCTCCAGGCAGCCAATGTGACTTCTAAATACTCTAGATGCACCAATCGCATGGAACTTTTCAGGAAGCTTCATCTATGTGGAACCTAATCCCAGCCCAGGTAGCACACTTTGCTCCCGCATATTCATATTTCTGTTGGAGACAGTGTGGTTTTAAAGGTTCTTTGCTTCATATGTGGTGGAATTGCCCACTAGTTCTACCATTATAGAAAGATCTAGAGATGCTTCTATTTAGGCTCTTTCATTGGAAACCTATCATAACGCCGGATTTAGCTATCCTAGATCTCATGTTTGATGAGGTGCCACACCCCTTTCACACAGTATTTTCCCACGTCTTAATTGCCACCAGAACCGCTATTGCCTCACACTGGAAAATGCCTCAAATACCAGATATTAACCAAGGCGGTTATAGAGTGCATAAGCAATTTCACTGCAAAACAAGTTTGGTGTCCCCCAACAAGTGACAGCTAAAATTTGGTACCAATGGCTTCCTTTGAACAACTTCGACATATTCTCGTTAGGATTCGAACTCTTGATCTGATAAATGGTAAGGAATAATGGAAGCCAGTGACCAGAATACGGCTCCTTCAAAATAATGTTTCTGTCCGATTTTAAACAGATTGGATCAGTATATACTGTTGTTGTTTCAATTTGATCATTGTTAATATTTTTGTCATTGTTGTCTCATCTTGTGATACTTTGTAACATGGCATATATTATGTTTACCTCCTTTCCTCCTTCCCTTGTTTTCACATTGTTCTATACAGCTCTATATTATTGATGAAACGGAATAAACAATATATGCTGATAAAAAAAAGAAATCTGTCTAGGTCTAAAAAATTTTTTGTTGCCCATAGCAGCCAATCAGAGTGCCCCTTTAATTTCATATCAGGAAAAATGAAAGAGGCGCTCTTTAGAGTCATGTCACACTCTTGCCCCACGGACAGGCGATGGATCAACTTGGTCTGCTTGATTGTCGTAACCTACACGTAACCTAGGCCGGTCGGACTTTGCTGCTGGGAACCCCAAGGTTGCTACTCAGGATGTACCTGCTTGAGGGGACAGCTGACAAGCTGGATAGTGTGGTACCAGAGGGTGAGGCAAGAAAATTGTCAGGGCACAAGCAGTAGGTCAGGGCAGGAGGCAGTAAAGGCAGAGTCAAGAGCGTAGCATGAGAATTTGTCAACAGTAAGGCAAACCAAGAAGCCATGCAGAAGGGAAACGATGCTAAGAAACGACACCACTGACACCAACAACTGGGCAACTTTGCACTTTGGCTCTTTAAATCAAAGGGAATCGGCACACACGGGAATGATAGCCAGAAGCAGCAGCAGACAGAGGAAGCAGACACTGCCGAGGGAGCTGGCCAGGCTGAGAGGGGAGTGGGTATAAGTGAGTACCAGAGCACGGGAGCAGTGGCTGAGAGTGGGTGTGGCCGCAAACCAAGACCAGGACTGTGGCCCAATATAGAGGCTGGGAAACAGATGTGACCACAGACTGGGTGTTGGACCGCGACGCTTACCGTTACAACATTCCCCACTTAGAGCCCCTCCTCTTGCGGGCCTAGTGGTTATGAAACTGTTGGATCAACGTGGGAGCATCAATATTTTTTTGTGCCTCCCAGGATCTTTCCTCAGGACCATAGCCCTTCTTGTCTATGAGATAATAGACCTTGCTCCTGGAAAGCTTCAAATCCAGGATCTCCGTGACCTCAAAGGAGTTTTTGGTGCAAGCCATCGTGGAAGTAGAAATTATTTTGTGGGAGTACCGAATGAGAACCAGAGACTTGGAGGGACACATGGAAAGAATTGGGGATGTGGAAAGATGAAGGTAGACGAAGCCCATAGGACACTGTGTTGATCTGCTAAGAAAGGACCTAGATAATGAGGTGCCAGCTTCCAACTTGTTACTCAGAGACAGATGTTCTTGGAAAAAAGCCAGACCTTGTCCCCAGGCTGGTAAATAGACGGAGCTAAGAGGAAGAAGAGGGTACTGGCCAAACAGGGGTGAATCCCTGAGGATTCACTTGAATGGTTGTTGTATGGGAACTCAGCCAAGGGAAGAAGCGACACCCAGTCATCTTGCTGTGCCAAATAAAATGGTGTAGATAGTTCCTCAGTATCTTATTGACCCGTTCAACCTGGCCATTGGACTGAGGGTGGTAGACAAAGGACAGGCTCAACTTGATCTGCAGCTGGGATCAGAGGGCACACAATAATTGGGAGGTAAACTGGACTCCTCTATCTGAAACAACGTAGGTTGGCATCCCATTCAGGCAAAAGATGTGCTGAAGAAATAAGGAAGCAAGGTGAGGTACAGACAGAAGACTTGAAAAGGTATACATTTTTGAAAAGCGGTCCATGACAACCCAGATGACAGAAAATCCCAAGGACGGCAGAAGATTAGTCATGAAGTCTATGGTTATGTGGGTCCAGGGAACTTTGGGCACTGGTATGGATAACAGTAAACCAGAGGGCTTCAGACTGGAGCTCTTGTTTTGGACTCAGCCAGGATATGCAGTCACAAAATGCTTAGCATCCTGCAGGAGGTTTGGCCACCAGTAGTGCCGAGAGACCAGATTAAGGGATTTGCATAAACCCAAAGGACACAGGAGGCATGGCCCCAGGATAGGGTGTTTTTTTAGTGTGAATGCACATAGGTCTTCCCCAGAGGAACTTCTTACAACTGCATGGACACAGCAGTGATGAGGCATTCAAGAGGTATTATGTGCTGTGGATCTGGTACAGGGGCTCGGGAAAGCGCAATGTGTCTTGATGTTCTTTGTAGCTGGTCTAAAACGGAGACAGAAGTTGAAACGAGAGAGAAACAATGACTAGCAGTTTTAACAAGCGTTTCAGCACAGCGCTGTTTGTAGGTACACAAGTTTTTTTATGACCTGTGTAGACCGTGAGTCGATGCAGAGCAAGGGTCCCCAATCGCCGGACCGCGGACCGGCACCGGGAGATGGAGCATGCTCTGCCGGTCCGCGGCCCCGGCTACTCCTGATGCCGCCCGCCCATTGAGTTTAGTCCGGGCAGTCGGCATCTACTCTGCACAACCATTGTAATCCGGCCGCGCAGAGTTAGCAGCTGAACACAGTCTGCGGCTGCATCGTTAGAGAGAAAGCAGGGACGTTCCTGCTTTCCCTATCGCTGTAGATGCGGCGCTCAGTGAGCGCTATATCTACATCTCAGCAATGCAGGGAGTGTAATGCAGAGGTGTGGTCACACCCCCTGCGCTGCTCGTTGTCGCCGGACGCCAGGTCCTGGAGGGCGCAGCTCTGCAGGGATCGGAAAAGGTGAGTAACTTTCTTCTTTTTTTTTTTTTACTAGCCTGGCTGTCTACAGGGGGCCTATATTTATTATTAATCCTGGAGGCATATATTTATTTATTATTAATACTGGGGGCATATGGCTACTTGTTATTAATACTGCGGGCATATGGCGATTTATTATTAATACTGGGGGCATATGGCTATCTATTATTAATACTGGGGGCATATATTTATTTATTATTAATACTGGGGGCATATAGCTATTTATAATTAATAATGGGGCATATGGCGATTTATTATTAATACTGGGGGCATATATTTATTTATTATTAATAATGGGGGCATATGGCGATTTATTATTAATACTGGGGGTATCTGGCGATTTATTATCAATACTGGGGCATATGGCGATTTATTATTTATACTGGGGGCATATGGCAATTTATTATTATACTCGGGGCATAAAGCTGTTTATTATTAATACTGGGGGCCTATATTTATTTATCTTTACTACAGGGGGCATATATTTATTATTAATACTGTGGGCCTATATTTATTTATTATTACTACGGGGGGCATATATCTCTATAATGACAGAGCTGATTACATATGTATATTATATACATGTATAATGCTGACCCACAGAGCTGACAATCAGTCTGCAGTTATAAAATAATGTTTACCCCATACTATACCCCTAAATGACACAGTATACACTTTATTGTGTTTTTTTGGTGATTCTAAACATCCAACTCCCTATAGCCCCACCCTAATACCCCCCCCCCCCCCCTTATTGGAACAGCAGGACTTCAGCAGAACCACTTGTCATGACAGCACACTGCTCACTTCTTCCCTGCTAGAGCACCGTCTAAGTTGTCAGATAGCGATATATAGGTAGTTAGTACTTTACACACTCTTAAAAATTTTGCACACATCGCATATTCTGTGTAGTTGATGATGTTCAGGGGATTGGCAGGACACATACCGGGCACACAGAGAGAGGGAGATGAGGAAAGTCTCTCCCTATCCTCATGGCATGGTGTTGTAGGGTTCATGTAAGCAGCAGCACTGTTATCTGCAGCTCCACTGCGAATTACCAGGAAGGGCTAGTTTAAATGTCAGATCCTCAGTAAGCAGGCTATTTGTGAAATAGTGTGTGTTTTACACATTTTATAGTACTGAACATGGGCTACAAATCAGGGGATAAGGTGGAGGGGCAGCCAAGCTGCACACTGCTTCATGCAACAACCTGTTCACCTTAGGGTATGTCCACGCAGCAGGCTGTATTTTGGGGGTTTAATTGCGCTGCAGTGCACCCAAAGTATGGCCCACAACCATGGTAATTCATAGCTCTCACTATTGCTATGATTACCTGCTTACACGTCAGGGAAAGTGAGAATAAATAGGGGCCCACACAGAGCATTTTAGAAGTACGCACTGGCCAGCGTATACTTCTAAAACAAAAGTCGTATAGTGGGTTCATAAATCTTGCCTGCACTAGGCTTTGTATAATACAGCATATCTTTGGCGCACTCAGGAGTGTTGTGTCTGGCGCAAATTTTGGCGTACAACTATTCATACATCCATACAACAGGGTTACAACAGTTTATTGGCACAAGATATGCCAAAACACTGTTCATAAATGTTGCCCTTTGTGCAAGCTTTTGCCGCGGTTTTAGGATATGTTTTTTTCAATCAATATGTAGATTTTTTTTGTATATTCAAAACATCCATCTTGGGCGTTAAATGCGGTCTTATACTCATCTCCTTGACTGATGCATATCAGATTGTAGGAAAGTTTGGAGAACATCTTGTCACCTCGGATCTTATCAAAGAACTCAGAAATAAGTGGCAGCGGGTAGCAATTCTTGATAGTGATCTTGTTGAGGAATTTATAGTCGATGCAGGGCCGCAAGGACTTATCCTTCTTCTCAACGAAGAAGAATCCCAATTCTGCGGGGAGGACGATTTGCAGATCAACCCTTATTCGAGATTCTTCTTGACATTGACCGACATAGCTTCAGTTCAGACAGTGGGTATACTCACACACAGAGTGAGAGGTTTCTTGTGGTACCAGATTGTACATGAGAGGACCTCTCCATTTACTGAAGAGATGGAGAGAGGCTTGACCGGGAGAGGTGGGGGGGTTACTAGCAGGTTATGTTTGGCAACTGGATGAGGGTGCCTGCAGAACCAGAGTCCACAAAAGCTGCAACAAGTAAACTGGAGCCATGTCAGAAGGATTAGATTGACTGGCATAGCCATATGTGGAGAGGAGGAATCTTTACCCAGAGTTGCTCTCCCAGGAAGCCTAGGCTCTGGAGTTTCCGTGAAAACCAGTCCTTCAAAAGGTTTTCCTTGGCACCACCATAAAGGCATAGGCAAAAATTTTGACTGTGGGCTCTTTTTTCCTCGGACAGACGGGCTCTTTCAACTTGAATGGGTTCCTCCAATGGAATGATGGACGCGGGTTGAAGAGGTTGCTGGAAGATATGTGCCAGACATAGAACCCTGTGGAATTGAGAGGCTTTCTGCTGATGAGTATCTTCTGTAGTCTCTCAGCAAAGCCGATATCTATGCGGGTGGCCAGAATGATGAGGTTATCCAAGAAGGTGCGCAGGTCGCAGCCCACAACATCATCCTTGATGTTACCGGTCAGACAATTCCAGAAGGTAGCTACTAGGACCTCATCGTTCCAAGCCAACTCTGACGACAGGGTCCGGAACTGCACCACATACTGGACCACAGTGGAGCCATTGTGACAAAGCTGGAGAAGCGAAGATGCTGCTGAGGATGTATGACTTGTTTCTTCAAAAACCTTATGAAGGTGGCCAGGAGGTATGTCAATCTGGGAGTTAGTGGATCCCCTTGTTTCCAAAGGGGAGTGACCCAAGCCAGAGCTTCATGGGAGACAAGGGAGATGATGGCTTAGCGTATCTGGTTATGTCGGTGTGATCCAGGGTCCAGTTTTACTGTCACGATCTGGCACCAAGAACAGGAGGTGGATCCGCTTGATCAACTAGGATGTAACCTATGCTGAGGAGCAGAATCTAAGGGACTCCCCGGCCTTCACCAGAGCTCTCCGCAAGGCCAGTTGGACATTGCTGCAGGCAACCCCCAGGTCACTAGCCCTGACGTAGATCCTCACAGTGACAGCCGACGAGTGGGAAAGTGTGGTACCGGAGGGTGAGGCAGGAACGTAGTAAGGACACAGGCAATATGTTAGGGCAGGGGGCAGGAAAGGAAGTGTCAGTGACATAGTAGGAGAATTTGGCAACAGTTAAGCAAACCAAGAAACTGAACGGGAGTGGAACGACACTAATGAACAACACCAACAACTGGGCAATGGGTGCTAGGTGAAGTGTTCCTAAAAGACCCATGTGCTAAGGCAACTGGCTGTGAAAATGTTAATGTGCGCTGGCACTTTAAATCAAAATGAATCAGCATGCACATGCCCCTAGTGACTAGAGTGATAACTGCAGCCAGGAGCAGTAGCAGCTGATGGAAGCAGATGCTGGCGAGGGAGCTAGCCAGGCTGAGAGTGGTGCAGGGACACGTGAGTACCAGAGCAGGAGAGCTGGGACTGAGAGTGGGCTGAGATCCAGCCGGCTATAGAGTCTGGAAAATGGACCGCTGTACAGAAAGTGGGAGCCTGAAGCTGGCTGTAAAGAGAAGGTTCTGTGAAACAGCCAGATGGGAAAAAGCGTGTAATTTGTATTGCTTGAAAAAGAAGGGAAAGGGGAATTTGTGTCCTCTCTCCCTCTGTCGTGCCAATTGTCATTATCACTTATCACTGTACTCGTTGACTTATGTAATGTATGTAACCCCCTCGAATGTACAGCGCCCTGGAATCAATGGCGCTTTAAAATAAATAATAATAATAATAATAATAATTTGCGCAAAACCTCTATATTTGTTAAAACTTGCATTCAAAAAAGAGTAGATTTTTACCTCATTTCTAAACCTCTCACTGTATTATAATATCCTTACATCTCTCACCCTGTTATGGACAAAACATATTTTACTTCAGTGATTCTTCCAATTTCCAATTCCAGAAACTCTGCATTTTTCATCTCCTGAAACCTCTCCAGAAATAAAGAATTGCAGTGAAGGAAAACAGAGTACTGTATCATCTATATCATCTCTCTATCTATGCATTTCTGAGATTCTTTGAAATGCATAAATATTTAATAAGGTTTGTATTAGTTTAAGTAGAAAACCTATTTCAAGCATGGATGTTGGAAATGTATTTCTGTAGATCATCTTCTTTGAGTAGCTCGAAAGAAGTATCCAGATGTCTTAACACGGTGTTCTTCAAGATCTCGTACCAGTTTCAGGAGATGCTTACATGCCCCCTCTGGTGGTGATGTGAAATTAAAGTGACATGAATGAGGAAGACAGGATGGAAAGGAGGAGTTAAAAGCTCTCTAGCAGTGTCATTAGAGCTCACGTATAAAATACAGTTGCTTAGTGTGTGTGATCAATAGCTGCTCCTTGTTCTGTGGACTGAAATGTAACTACATCATCTGTTCATTCAGAAAACCAGAAGCCTGCAATGATCTCTCATAGCTGCTAGCTCCTGTAATACTATATAAGGTGAACCATGGACCAGTCAGAAAAGAATGAGATTGTGCAGCAGGAACCAGAGTTACATGTGCAACCTTTAGAAGATTCCTAAAGAGCTGCAGGTAAAGGAGGGAGTTATGGGGCTACTTACACCCAACTATTGATATCAAATCAGGGCAGGATTGTAACTATTACAGAGTGTATAATGATTGGGTCTTATGAGATGTGTGGTATGAAGTTTGTGTATGAATTCTTTCTGTGTTTTTGTAAACATAAATTATGCATAACACTATTGTATTTCATATGAGCATAGTGCACTTTGTTACTTGTCAAAAGTCACCTTCATATCATATTATTATTTGTGGTTTTACATAGGACTGCACATAAGCTTGCTGTTTTCTGTGATGTTATGTACAAGTGCAGCTGTAGAGATTTCTATGACAATTCAGCTGAGCTATATTTCTTTGTTGAACATGATACAAGTGATATTTAAGAATATTGTTATGCCCCCTGATTGGGATACACGTCTGTATATGATATATACGTATGCCTATGTGATATATAACGAACACAGTTTTTACTATTTTATATTCATCATGATTATTTGTGCATTCTTTGTAGAAAAGTAATTCCAGATACCAGTTTTCATCTGTTTTATATGATTTTAGACTGATTTATTACAACAGTTAGTAATATACAATATATTGTGATAGGATCAATTTGGGGGCAGAAAATATTTTAATAAGCAGTGTTCAGTTATGCTAAGGTGAATGATGAATTCATTATTGCTTTTACTGTATATTTACTTCAGCTAACATATCTTGGCTGTCTGTGGAACAACAGGGAAAGTTGGATTCCAATAGGTCGTATTGCAGTAAATCAGATTGTTATTGATTTAGGGATTGTGAGAATGTTATTGTTTCTAAATGAAATGCTATTTTTCCCACAGTAACATATCATTCACACACTTGTTGAATGCCCTAAGCATCTGTGTTTTCAGTGGGAGAACTGCATTATTTATTTATTCCTTCTTTTAGAACCAAAATGTTCCACAGTGCGGTGCAGAGATTGTGATCATACACATCAGTTCCTGTTCATAACAGTTCTTAATAACTTATTTTCCTTTATAACAGACTAGACTGAATTTCATATGAAGCCAGATTACTTATCTGCATGTTTTTGGAGTCTGGGAGAGACAAGAAAAGAAATAATGCTAACCATGTAACCAGGGTTGTTCCTAGGCTATAAAATGCACTCAGTGCGGGGGAGACAAAATGTCTCCCTCCCTCATCACTATAACCATTTCCTGCCCGGGCCGCCCCACTTCCCCCTCCTTCCGGATCAAGCACATTTGAATTTGCTTGGTTTCACTGATATTTTGGCCTTTTTTACTGATGTTATTTTTACGTAATTTTTTACCTTAGTTTGTTTTTTCTTTAATAATGCAGGCAGTGCCCAGGTTATGAACAAGATTGGTTCTACAGGTTTTTTAAGTTTAATTACTATAAAAGTCAATACAGGTACATTTTTTTTAAGTAAAAATTCTTATATGTGCAACGTCTCAGCTTGGATTGGCCTTATTCCAGTCATATCTATAGGAAGAAAGTCTGGTGGCACATGCAATGCTGCCAAAGGAGTGTGGCTGGCTGTGACCGGAAGAAGGCCAACCTGGGACAAAGCATCACATTGTACATTCTACACCCAAAGACTAAGCAGATTAGTACATGTATGTAACACACAGGGGGAGGATTTTTATATATATATAAATATTATATATATATAATATATATTATATATATATATATAATACATACATACATACCTGTGCACATGTATCAGAGTCATCTATCTATGCAAGAAAAAAGAAATCTCCCCTGGCCCAGTGTAGCCAGGGTGTTGTCCTTCTCTGGAAATCACAGAATGAAACAGAAAATCAGGGAGACGCGGCGCTGGAACCGGGGAAAGGTTTTTCTGTTTTCATTCTGCCCCTTCTGAACAGGGATGTCACCCGCGCAGCACTGGGTGAGGGGAGATTTCTTTTCCCGCATAGATAGATGACTCTGATGCCAATGTACAGGGCTCTATGAATGTGTATATGTACTAATCTGATTAGTCTATAGGTGTAAAATCTACATGCTGGGACTTGTAGTTTCTTATCAGCTGACTGAGGCAGCTAATATGGAAGCCGTCCCAGCATGCTACACTAGTGTGTGTGTATATATATATATATATGGATTATGTCTCTTCCCCCTGTGCGGTCAAAACGAGCGGACTGTACGCGCAGGGAGATAAGTGACACGCCGCAAATAATGCATGTCAATGGGGCCCGTGGGCTGCCAACCCCCTGTGCTTCAGGAGTATGCGCTGATAAGCAATTACGCCGTGTGAACATACCCTTAGAACTGCACCAAAACTGCACTGTATGAAAGCACCCTTTTGAGGAAAGAAAAAAAATTGCAGCTTTCATATGAAGTGGTGATCCCTCTTTCCAGATGTACTTCTGAGTATAATAGAATTTGAGGTCCCACAGATCCAGTCACCTCCTTTCTGGAAGCTGGAAATCACTTTCTATTGTGAGGATAGCAGTTTCTTTGTAATATGTACTAGATATACAATGTAATACATAAAAAAGAAAATGGGGCTCTCACCTATTGCTCAAAGGAGCCCGCTCATCCTGGCATACGTAAAGAGCAGTACGGAACATGTAGTACCGCACTATACTGTAGACAGGCACTACTGGACAGCCAATCACTGCAAGCACTTCACTAATACAGGAGATTTACAAATAGAATCGATGTTTGGGACATCATATGTTAAACCCACACTCAACAAACAATGTCCCATTGTAAACTTAGGCCATTTCAACTTGATGGACTACTGTAATCACAATACAAAAGCAAGCCTACACATTCTTAGAGAGTACAATCCCGATGGAACACCGAAAAGTGGCTGAACTCTTTTTTTCTGTTCTTTAAATAACCTCTCATTTGTGAAAAGTCCTTTATTGTAGTATACATGTGATTTGGACATTAAATTATTAGAGTTAACACTTAGCAATCTAAAAATGAGTAATCTGTGACAACAGTCCTGACCCAAAGACTTAAGGGAGTCTTCCAGTGAAAAAAAAAAGGATTTTAGATTCTTTTGTACTTTCATAAAATGTTATTATGTTCCTTTAGTTTTACATCAGCTTCTTGTTGGAAGGTAGCTTTGTAGTTCTGTGCATCTTGACACACAGTAGGTTGCTCTGTGTTAAGCCCCGGAGATCAGTCAAAAAAAGGGGTCTGGCTCTTTTCTGGACAACACTCCTTTTATGGCTTTCAACATGAAGTAGAAATAAAGCCATATGCCGAGACTGAGATTTGGATTGAGGAAGATAGACAAAGCACAGCATAGGATTACATGGCTTGCAGTTTTACAGGGCAAAGAGAAACATCTTTAAAATGTAATGCTGCTGTTTGATTGCAGGAAAGGGAGGTTACCTACTGAAAAGAAAAAGCACAAATTAGCACAGAAAAGATCACATGGAGATGAGACTAGGGTGTCAGCAGCTTTATCCTTCCTGCTTCCAGTGGTCATCTTCACACTTAACCACCACCTTCTGTCTCCTCCCATTTGAGCTTTGTCAACGGATTGACCTTGGCTCGTCCTGCACATATACGTCTGATTGGTGAATGGCTCTCTTTAAACCAGTGATAGGGACTAAAAAGCAGCCCTGGTACAAAACCTCTACTACCCCACATATAATATCTGCCTCCAGATTTTGCATTGGTCACACAAGTCAACACTTTCTAAAATATAAACCCCATCAACACAAGAAAGAAATTAAAAGTGACGAATAGAGACCCCCAATACACACCAAAAGACATAGATAAATTGACCCCTTTTTTGGTAGGTAGACATTAATGTGGCAGTTAGGTCTCCTACTAACAGAGTTTTGCCATTTAGCAAAGTTCCTTCTGAGGCAGGCTCGGAAGATAATCGTACTTACGCAGTTCTCCTTATTCATTTCTATGCTTATCCTGACTGCTTTTAACCCTGTTAAAACAGTGCTACTTTGCCATGAATTGATAACTTCACACATAAGTTAATTTAGCTATATGTGGCTCAACTGTTGATGTCTGAAGAGTGACAGTGGTCCCATTTCTAGTCTCATCATTGACAAAGTCTCTAACATCTGTTAAATTGCCTTACCATTTAACAACATCAATCTGACCAATCAATAGTGATTGAAAGTCTACATGCAGGGCTAAGCTAGGGTACAGGCACAATCTCAAATCTACTGTAAAAATGATTATAGCCGGTGCCATAGCTAGCTAGCCACATAAAAAATGGAATGAAAAGTGATAAAATGTTATGTAACCCAACATGATTCCAATAAAAACATACATTTATCCCATAAAAAATCCCTAACACAGCTCCATCACCAGAAAAGTACTAAAGTTTGAATTTTTAGAATATTCTGACATAAAAACATTATTTTTTAAAGTAGTAATTCTGATTTGTGGGTGGGATGAAGGCCCTGTAAAAAGAGTTGTGGCCTGAAAAAGTGAGTGTGTGGTCTGTAAAAGCAGTGGCAAACCTAGTGGCAGCCCTGGGAGGCAAAAGTTCCAGCTACGCCACTGACTTTTGCAACAGTTGATGCAGTGCTATGAGTTTCCTGCATTTGCTAATGACAAGAATCATTTTCAGAACGTATAAAGGCAGGCAGGATGGAAGCAAGATACCATATAGGACACATGTAAAATATATGGATAAGGTTTTAAACACCACAATTATTTATTCAATTTTCTTTATTTTTTTTATAGCACAACTTGCCTTTCTTAGTGAAACACAGTAACAGTAAACAACTGGTGGATCACAGCATACACTATATCCCTCCGATAGTCCCTGCAATAGAGTTCAATATCCGGAACAGGACATGCAAGGAAACTGCATCTTTCCACCTCCCTTGAGTTTTCTTTCTTTTCCTGTCCTCCTGTCTTTCTTAATCAGTCTTCAATGGTGTCTCGCCTTTTTCTCTTGTTCAACTGACTCTTAGTGTCTCCTGACAAAACGGCAGTTGAGACCATCCCTTGCCACGCCTCCCTACTCCTGATTTGCTGGCTTACCAAACAGGAGGAGGAATAGTAAGTA
The DNA here is from genome assembly GCA_025379985.1 of Phyllomedusa bahiana. NCBI lineage: Eukaryota > Metazoa > Chordata > Amphibia > Anura > Hylidae > Phyllomedusa > Phyllomedusa bahiana. Next base: position 48,525 of record JAODAL010003828.1, on the reverse strand, counting down.
AGGCAATGTTCACATGGCTTATTGCAGACGTAATTGCAGGGACGGATTTCGCCCGGCAGCTCGCCGGCACCATAGACATTCATTATTCACGGCGCGTACGCGCTGTAAATAATTGACATGTCACTTTCTTCCACCCGGCGGATTCGCCGAGCTAGGAGAGGAGACGGAATCCATAGTTCTCTATGAGAACTGTGGATTACCATAATGCCTGGGACTGATTTCAGCCGTATTGGAGTGCAAATACGGGGCTCAATACGGCTGAAATCAGTCCCAAAATAAGCCGTATGAACGAGCCCTAAGACCCAACAAGATTCAAAGCTCCCATCAAGTTTGGTTGTGCTGGAGTCCAATAAGTACAATATAAAGACAAGACAAACAGGTATTCAGAGACATTACAATAGAGGAGGGGAACACAGACAAGAGAGGGGCATTACAACAAATCCACACATACTTTGAATTAAAGAAATACAGTGACAGTGCTATTTAAAGGGAAACTCTCCCCCCTTACACACACAACCAAAAGGACTGACCACCACAGAGGAGAGACATGGTAACCATATAAGACATGCAACCCCACCACACACAAGGTAGAGTACACACACAACCAAAAAGGACTGACCACCAGGAAGGAGAGACATGGTGACCATGGAAGACATGCAACCCTACCACACTCAAGTTATAGCACACACAACCACAAATACTTACCATCAGTGATGAAAGACATAGTGACCATAGTAGACATACAACCCCACCACACACAAAGTAAAACACACACATAACTACAAGCACTGACCACCAGAGAGGAGAAAACAGTGACCATGACATGCAACTCCACCCCACACTAATTAAAACAAAACAACGTATGCAACACATTAAACGTGCTGCATCACTCCCTTACACTAGCACAGTGAATAGAATTTAGCAATTTACCAGCTGTTGATCTATACTTGATATTATAATTTGTAGTCTGTGCAGTTCAGAAACAAGTAAAAAAGGTAAGATGCGACAAAACTATTTGAAGAGGATCCACGACAATTGCTGACGATTGCTGTCTATGTTAGTAAATCTTTGTGTTCCCGGTGAAATAACAATTCTGGAGCATCTTCTCTTATAACTCTGTGTTGTGCTGTTCCTCTGTCATTCTAAATATATTGCAGAATCGTTCAGCTGGGTGTTACTATTCCAAGGGGTGTTCAAAGGGGTGTTTCCCTGCATGCATTGGCTCTGTCAGCACCGATTGGACAATGTCAGACTGTGCAGGGACACACCCTGAGTTGGTAATGTCCATTTTATTTTCTAGATAAATAACGAGGGAACCACACAACAAAAACATCTAAGGAATGAATTGATATTTCATGTAAAGTACAAGCAATTACTAAATTAAACGATTCAGGAATGGCCACATGTCCTATTAAATGGTGCACGCCTCTAAATCAGATTGGCACATCTACTTAAGGAGTCTGTGCAGCAGAAATGGAAATGTACATCAGCAATGAGCTGCTGTAGACTTTTCCTACATTTAACATCACACTTTTGATGTAAATGATAGTAAATCTGCCATGCACAAAAGGCTACACCTCTCCTACTGAGCTCTGGACATTTTTTTAGAAACTGATATGAATTGACTGGTTACAGAATAAAGCTCTCTTTTACAGAACTGCTATGTAACTTGTCTATGCAAAAAATGGGAGAAGCGCCCTCTTAGTGCATTAGTGTGCTTTCACACCATGCATTTTTGGTGCGTTTTTTTTTTTTTTTTTTGGTGTGAATTTCTGCAAAAAAAGCACCAAAAATTCACTGTGTGAAAGCACCCGTAGATGGCTAACAAACCATTTCAGCAGTTAGTAATCTACTAATGAGACATAGTTGTGCACAATGACCTAAACACTTTGTACATCAACACATCAATAGGACTGCTGCCTGCCTCTGACAATTACCCACATAGCATCCACACAAAGGACAATGATGCAAATATCTTAGCAGGTTCACTCCTTCCCCATCAACCTAAAGGTAAAGAAAGCATGGCATTAGTGCTTGATACTAATATAAATTCAGAAGGATGTTATAAACGTTAACTAATTGTAATTAAACAATATGGATACAAAATAAAGAGAAGGGGACTACATGTTTTGTGCTATAGGGCTAGTTGAGTGCTACAACAGCACCAAATGCATAGCCCTCTCATCTTTATTTGTACTAATATTGTTTTATTAACCTGGTGGCAACTGATCGTAGACCATATACGTATGGACAGTGGCAGTTTATCTCTGCAGAGATTGCAGCTGTCCACCAGTTATGCAGCTGCACGAGTGGAGAGCTGACTGTCGACGGAAGCTGGTTCTTCACTAAGAAGACAAGGATGGTTTATTTCTCTCTTCTCTGCCTTTTTCCTCTGCTGACGACCCTAAAACTTTGTCACTTATATATAAATATCCGAGAGATATCCGAATATCCGAAAAGTGACACAATTACACAACTTATTTTAGTGCCCCTTTGCTGTTTAAAATATAAAAAAGTCTGTTTTTCACATTTTTTAATTATTTTTTTTCTTACTATTTTCTTTTGTATTATAAAAAATATCGAATGTAAAAATTACATAAAGCCTAACGTGTCACGATAAAAGGTAAAAAAATTATAGAATAACTCTGTGCAAAAAAGCATTCTAGTGTTCAAATCTGCATGTACTATGGAAAGGAAAAATATGCCTAGTCAGGAAGGAGAGTAAATGACCCTATCAGGAACTGGTTAAAATTGGTTATCGTTTATGATATTCCTCGGAATTTATATTCATTAGGTTCCCAGAATAAAATGAACCTGTTCAGCTATTTGTTATCTTGTCTGGGTTCCATAGCAGAACAGGCATCACTTTTTCACTAAGACATCCATAAATCCAAGAGTATGCTTTTAACATATGGTACCATACAAGCCTTTTAACCCCTCTACCCCTCCCATCCATTCATTACTCCCTGTCCCACCCCCTCCTCTCCTTTGCTAATGTTCATTTGTTTTCAGATACAATTCAGTAAAGTTTGTATTCAGATTGAGACTAATTACTTTTGATTTCTTTTTATAAGCACCTACCTTACTGTTATAGGGATGATTTTCTCTCCTTTTTGGCTTTATGATATAAAAGTATATTTAGAACTGGGTGATAGGAACATTATAAATAAAAGCACTACATATCGACAGTGTACCCTGAGCTATGTTGAGCGTATTCCTTAGTTGCTATGGAAATCCTGTGACACCGATTCCTTTTATAAGCAATTGAAAGGTCTATTTTACAGCAGATAAAGCTAGTGATTTGGAGAGAGCAGGGCATGCTGTCTTTGGTCAAGTGACCTTTGCACACTTCCAGCACACATTTACTTTTTTCACAAAACATGTTTGTAAAAAGCACGATGAATTTCAAACATTTTTCTTTTACTTTTAGCAAATGCTTTGTTGGCGATTTTAATTTTGTTACATTTGTAACACACTTTTTGCCATTTTTCCAAATTCTGTAGAAAGTACTATGGCATAAATGACAGAAAAAGCCATGTTGATAAGATTATTTAAATAACCTCATTTATTCACAGAACGAGGCATGACTTTACATGCAACAACGAGCGGCAATAAGATGTACCGATATTTGCCACAATTAGCGGCATAAACTAAACCAATAGAATGTATAAAATTATACTAGACCTTGTAAACCTGCGCCAGATTTATCAACACTATGATAAATTTGGGGACTTTTAATGCTAAGTGTACACCAAGTGCTAGACCGTATTGGTTAATCTGCCCCTAGACTTTTCAGTAGTTTGCTATATACTTTAAAATAACATCTGACTGCAGCATTTTTTCCTAAAATGCAAATAAAAGCAGCACGACAAACTTGCAAAATGCTTCTTGATTTATTCTGCATTTTACGTGTTTTTGTAGTGTTTTTTTCTTTATTTTTCTATTAGCATATACAGGGTTTTTTGGACATTTTGCATCTCTGGGAGCCTAAAACTTGATCCTCATTTATCAAAACTTACTAGTTGTAAAACTGATTTTGTTAGCCATAGAAACCAATCAGTTTCACAGGGCCTCAGTCAGCTTCAGACTCTCACTTCCTGGTTAGGCTTTCGGCAGGTTTATAGCACTGATTGACATATCAGCTGTGCTATTCCTGTTACACTCACATGACTGCAGGAGATTTATAACATGTACAATACAAGACTACAGAGCTCTAAGGAGTGAAAGCATTTCATTTCATTAAGTAAACAAAGTTAGTTGCTAGAGATAAGATTCTACAGGGAGTGAAAATGAGCCTCTGAAAGCAATTGATCATTAAAGAGCAGTGATACTATCGTAACAGAGTCTGTTTATAACTGTTATAGAGACGTATATTATATATATGGTGTATTAGAAAAGTGTGTTATGTTATATTATATTTCAGAACAACATATTGTTTTTGTATACCACCTTCACCAGTCAATTATGTGTATTCCATGGTCTACATGCTGGTTTAGAGCATCATTGACGGTGGTCATAAAATTGGTTTACTCAAGCTCACTAGTGAAAATCTATGGGAGCGGGCTGGTAAGTGTGGACACTCAACATGGACAGACTGAGTGACTGATGGCAGCTTGGAGAAATTAGAGATAAAAGAAAGCACAGATATATGGGGAGAGATTGTCGTTAACTAGAGAGACTTGTTTTATCTAAGAAGAGAGAAAATCTACTTCAATCTCCTGACCAAAGAAAAATCCACAAAGCTATGTATTTGGTAATAGTCTTAATTGACCTTTTCCTACATGTTAAAAGATAATCATTGTAGTGAAAAAAAACAACCTTTAACCCATTACTAACAGCCAGTCATAATTTTTTGGCTCTTCATTCTTTCCTCCTAATATTCAAAGAGCCATAACTTTTTTTTATTTTTCCATCTACATAGACATATGGGGGTTTGTTTTTTTCAAGACAAAAACAAATTCTAAGCAGGGGGAATGATGTTATCTGTATTCTGCATGTTGGTACAATTCTGGTAATACCAAATGTGTGGAATTTTTGTTATGTTGCACTTTAAAAAAAATAAAAACATTTATTTCTTGAATACTGTATGTGCTGCAGTGCACATGTTCTGATTTGATTTTCTACCTGAGCAAAGTTAAATTTTTTGCAGGCTGAAGAGCAGTTTTTATTGTACCATTTTGGGATACATTTGACTTTTTGATCACTTTTTATTCCAATTTGTTGGGAACGTGAAATGACCCCAAAAAACCAAAACATTTTCGTGTTTGGATTTTTTGTCTTCTATGGTGTGTAGCATATGGGATAAATAATGTTCTTTTTCAATAGATAAAACTTTTAAGACATGGCAATACAAATTATGTGTAGCTCTTTTATTTTTTAAATATTTTTGTAAAATGACAAAATGGGAGTGATTTGAACTTTCAATATTTTTTTTTTATACTTTTAAATATTTTTTTTACACTTATACAAGCAGTCACTCCAGTATATTTGACCAACAGGGGACTACATCATTTGTACCCCTTTCTGCATAATATAAACAATGCGTAGGGGTGTACCAAGATGGTGGTTCTATTACTCCCTGCCTGAGGCAAGAAATAATTGAATTGTTAACATGGCGGCAATAGATTGACACCCCGCAATCTCTTTGTAAGGGGAGGAAGAGGCGCTTGGAGGGAGAAATGGTGTGCAGCACAGTTCCTCATTCATTTACACACCATGGCCGCAATCGAGTTCAAGTGGTTAAGCAGCAGGGATCAGTACCGGCTCCGATCTTTACTATTAACGGCGGGTGTCAGTTGTAATAATCAGCCAGCATCGGACTTTGAGGACCCCCACCAACAGTTGATTATTTTTATGTGGATGTAGAATGTAATTGTAAGGGTTCGGTGGATTCGCTGGACCACTGCAAGTGATGATAGTTAAGCCACGCCAGGGAGCGGAGTCTAAGTAGCCCCCGGTATTCACCAGAGCCCGCAGCCAAGCGGGATGGACTTGCTGCGGCGTGAGGCTACCAGGTCGCTACCCCTGAAGTGACCTGCTTGCGATGGTGGCCGGGATACTGCGTGGTACAGAATCGTAATCCAGAGGCGTAGTCGGGGACAGGCAGAAGGTCAGGGCAAGCGGCAGAGGTTCGTGGTCAAAGACAGGCAGACGGTCAGGGCAGGCGGCAAACAGACAAGGTCAGGAAACGTAGCGGAACGGACTGGTACACGGGTAATCAATACGGAACTCCAACGCTCTCTAAGACACTGAACGCACACCAACAATCTGGCAGAGAGTGCTGGGGGCGTATTCCTTATATAGGACCAGCGGCCAGCAATTGACCAAATTACCGATGCACTGGCCCTTTAAATCCAGACCAGCCGTCGCGCGCGCGCCCTAGGCAGCAGGTACGCGCGCGGCGGCTGGGACAGGCAGGAGCAGCGTACACAGGAGCATGGATGGGTAAGTGGATCGGCGAAGGACCTCAGGTAGCAGGGGGATGCGGGCAGGGGGGGCGGCCGCGGGGGCAAGGCCCCTGCGCCAGCCCCCATGACGGTAATTTTGTTAATTTAACAACTGCTATGGAAAATTCGATCCAATATAGATGTCAGTGTGCTCATGTCCAGGGATGAAAAGAGAGAATGGGGTTATATTGAGCTACAGCGAGTGAACAATGCCATTTTCAAGTGTATTCCTTACCAATATAAAGAAAATGTGCATTATACAAACCAAAGCTATTGAATTGTACATTCATATGGCACCTTTCTGTTGCCGTTGAACATGAAAACTGCACTTGATAAAGCTGCATGTATTTTTACAACAATTTGCCAGTTTTGCAATGTGGTAATTGGTTATATGGTTCTTAAAGGGCTGGCAAATTGCAGCAAAATGCATGCGTTTTTTTCCTGTGTGTAATTTTGATTAATTAACTTTTAACAACATCACAACCTCATTGTGTGACTATACACTAACCCTAATCTATAATTACCAATTAAATGGTGTGCTTACTCACATAATTTTCTTGTGATACTGGCTGGAACGGTCAATCTTTCCATGCCCTTTCCATGTGTCAGACATTCATGTCTAACAATAATCGTTATTGGTGCAACTATTTCATACAAGGGATATCTGTAGCGAAGCAGTTATCATTATACATGAAAGGTACACTTACAAACTGGGAAAAGGATAATGTAGCTTATCTAAAATTTTGTTTGTGTGTGGGTGCGAGTGCTTGGTGAAATGTACTTGATTCAGCAATCCAGATATTGGTAAATATCTTAGTCACCATGTAAAAGAGCAACATGATTACACACAGAATGGTAATATGTTCATAAATAACTACCTGCATTTAAAAGACCCCCTGTATGTGCAAATCAGCAACCACAAAGTGTTTATAAAGTAGCAGTGTATCAGTGGTTAGCACTGCAGTGCTGGTACACCGAGTCTGAATCCAAGGGAAACATCTGCATGATGTTAATATGTTTTGTATGGGTTTACTTCATTTCCACCCACACTCCAAAACAAATAGGTTATTTAAAGTTTAAATTGCAAACCCCAAGGGTGTGAAGTGAGAGGTGACCATCTCTATACAGTCTTCTGAAATATGTTGATGCTACATAAATGAATAAAATAAATACAATTAAACTACATTTTACAATCTCTTTGATTTCATGATGTTTGGTTGTTCTAATCAAACATCAGACTAATGAAGTAATGTGATCTGTGGAATTTAAATCATGAATTGATTTTTTTTTTCTAACTTGATGGGAGTGCATTTTTTTCAGCTGTACTATGGGACTGTGACCATTGGCACTACACCTCTAGCAATTGTCCGAGATGTTGGGGTTGAATTTATGTAGAAGAAAGGGAGTATGATACCATAGCATCATCACTTTATACTAGTTTTCTTTAAAAGTGGAACAAATTGAGGATGTATTTGCTCTTTTCCAAATGATTAGCCATTCCTCCAAAGGAATAGTCACCTATAAAAGTATTCTATTTATCCATGTATTTATGTCTAGGTGGGATATCAGGATCTTGTGAATGTAGTGGTCTTACATATCTGCTCAAATCTTGTTGATATAGAGACTATATCTGATTTTAACATATGTTTTATGAAATGATTTGTTTGTAAGTATGAGAAAAAACAGGAGTCTGGCAGCCCAACATCAGATTTGAGAGTTTCGAACAACAATACCCTTCTTGTGTTTCAATCCAATTTATCAGCGACTCTAAAAAAGCCATTCAAACTAGTGTGTCATGTTGATGCCTGACAACCCATCTGGCAAAAGTGGATTAAACATAAAATATGTCATCGGCAAAATCTCAGATTTAAGAAGAAATTTACCAGAGAATAATTTTCAGCTGTCTTTCAGCAGTGCCATAGGCTCTAAAAGAGGTTCATCCAGGCTACAGGAGGACGTACCCCACAAAAGTGAGTGAGGATGTAACAGAACGATCCATAATTTCTTATTTTCAGCTCACCTAGTATAAGCTAGTAGTGGTGACCACACCATAATTTTCCTCAATATTTGATAACATCCAGTATCACTAGCCCTCTATTAGATTTATTGGCTATCAAAACCCTTTTCATGATTCGTCATTTATGCCCCCGAAAGAATTGAAAAAAAGCAGCTTGTATCGTTTTAAACCCCACCATCGGAAATGGAATTGGCAAAGTTTCAAAGAAATACAGTATTTTGGGGAGAATTGTCATTTTAACTAAAGCAATTCTCCCAAACCACGATATGGGAAGATAATTCCATTGGTTTAGAAGCTTTTTAATTTATGTAAAAAACACAAGGTAGTTGTTTTTATATAAAGAGATAAGATTTAGACATATTTATACATAAATATTTCAGAGCTCTGTCTTTCAAATTATAATGAAAGTTAGCCTGCACTGTTTACATCTGTGAGAGCAGGATATCAACTAGTAAAGCTTCAGATTTGGTGGTGTTAACCTTGTGTCAAGATGATCTGCCAAAATTACACAGCACAGCGTGCAGATTGAGCAATGACACATGAGGGGATGATAAAAATAGCAGAATATCATCAGCAAATAGTGAGAGTTTAAAGGGGTTGTGTGAGAAACCAAAACAATAAGAACATAATGGTGGAATTGTAAAGATAAGCAGTAAATATATGACACACTACAGAGTTTGAACTACTTATAAATTCTATTATATTGCCATATCTTTCTCCTCACTGAGCTGCAGTTGCTAGGCGTACAACCAAAGCTTGCCTCCTCCCATCTGAGCTTTACATTTTATATACACTACTCACAAAAAGTTAGGGATTTTTGGCTTTTAGCTGCAATTTCAGGATGAACATAGCATTACTTTACATTTTTATAAATTAACTCATTGAGACCATCTCTTCACTTTGGAATGCACATGTCCAACTGTTCAGTGTTTGAGTACTTTAACGCAACCTACTTGTCTCTAACAAGAAGCTTAAAAGGGTTGTCTCACTACATTGATTCATCTTACCTCAGTCCTGTTTTCTTGGTTTCATTTTGAATTCAGAGACATGTTTACTGGCTTCTACAAGACTGCAGTAGAAGCCAGGTCTGTAGCTGTAGCAACCATTGTTGGCAGCCTATCATGAGCGATTGAAAAGGTCTGTAGCTATAGCAACCTGAGGAGCTGATGCAGCCCATACAAGAGGTGATATCTCAGAATAGGTAGGATACTGTTAATGGATATATATTGCAGAGTGACTTGTTTTTGCAAGATCTTTAACATAAAAAGCAATTCTCATAGTGAGACAACCCCTTTAATGGCAAAATTCACAATATTTGTTTAATCCCTGAACGGCCCAATAAATTAAAGGGATGATTTAAATTGGGATTTAAACAGTTTTCCTCATCATGCTGTTCACATTTGACATCATGAGACCAAGACGCCTTACAAGCAAGCCCTGTCGTTTATTTTCCTGTCTTTTGCGAAACGCACAAATAAAGTTTGAAGTGATTTACCTTGGAAGAGACTGCTATTGTTTGAGCTAATCCCTACTATATATATATATATTCACACACATTCACACTTTCATTTTATTTGATACCAGATATCTCTCAGGCTGACTGAGCACAGCAGGCATCTTCAGTTATGCCACGCATCCTAACCAAGAAGTGACTCACAGAGCCTGTCCTAAATTATTCTGCATTACAAGACAGGTTTCTGCACAGGAAGGAGCCCAGCGGCCATTTTCTTATGTTATAATGATTATTCCCCTAGACAAAGTGAGCAGACTTTTCTAATTAGAGGCAGGTAGGGCTTTTTTATTATGACAAGTAGTTTATATAGTTATTTTTCTGTTTTCCTGAGGAACCCCTTTAACCCCTTAAGCCGAACGCCTGAAAAGTAGTTAATGACCAGAACATTTTTTAGGTTTTTGCCTCCTTGCGTTTCAACAGTTGTAACTTTTTTATTTTTTCAATGACGCAGTTGGATGAGGCCTCGTTTTATTCGAGACAAGTTGTACTTTATGGGGGAATAGTTTAAGTTCACTTATAAATAATTGCAGTATTTTTTTTTTAAAAAGGGAGAACTGTTTAACATTTTTTTTATATTTTTCTTTACACTTATTAATGTATTATCCTATTCATATATGCTAATACATTCTAATCTGTGTCAGTCTGACACAGGCAGTGATTAGGACAGCACAAAGTGCCTCCTAGTCACTGGCTTGTTACACAGACAGCTCTGGGCCACTCTAGGTCCTCAGAGCTGACTGTGCAGCCGTTCCCCGGGCTCTGTCGGGTCACCTGGTGTTCCGATCACCCGACAGAGCAGGGGAACCATTTGATTGCGCTGCGGCAACGCACTGCCGCAATCAAAGGGTTAAAGCACTGGGTTGCTGAGCTTTCGCAGGAGATGCTCTGGGATCAGGGCTGTGTAGTACAGCCCCGATACCAGCGCTGCTGTGGCGCCGGGCGCCGCAAACGCCGATGTCTGCAGCGACGTCTAAAGATGTCGCTGCAGACGAACGACCCGCACCAGCTGACGTCTAAAGTCGGCAGGCGGTCGTTAAGGGGTTAAAGACCCTCTTATTTCAATTCTCTCAATATCTAGGTTGAAGCGAATCACAGACAGTAACGTCTCGCTGCACATCACAAACAATAAAGGTGAGCACCGCTGTCTTGTTCCATTCAATATTGGAAATGAGGCAGAAAAACTATGAGGTAGCTAAAGTATAGCTGATGGCTGAGAATGCAGTACCCTCAATGCCTTAATATATGAACCCCTAAGGCCAGACTTCTCTAAGACTGCAAACATGAAGGTCCAGTTGAGGCAGTCAAAGGCCTTTTCAACATCTAAACTAATGAATCAAGCAGATTGTTCCATACTGTTGACCACCTTAATCAAATCAATAGCCCTCCCTATGTTATCTTCCCTTTGTTGATATAAAACCAACCCTACCTGGTCTTTATTATCAACTGCGGAAACCAAGCAGTGGGTCAGTTCACCAGCAACCAGGTAAAAATCTTTAGGTCTGCATTTAAGAGGACAATAGGTCTGTGTAACGGATGGCTAGAATGTGGATCCTCTGGACCACCGCAAGCTGTGCTATAAGCCACGTTAGGGACCAGAGTCTAAGAAGCCTCCTGATACCCACCAGAGCCTGCCGCCAGACAAGTTTAACTTGCTGCAGCAGGAGACTACCAGGTCGTTACCCCTGATGCAACTTGCTTGCTGTGGCAGCCGTGGTGCAGCATAGTACAGAATTGGCAGGCAGACTCATAGTCTAGGACAGGCAAAAAGGTCAGGGCAGGCAAACGTGGTCATGGGACGGAAGCAAGTTCAAAATACATGACAGGACAGATACACTTAAGAAACACTTTCTCTACAGTATGGGGCACAATAAATTTGCCAATGGAGCACAGGAATTTGTCAGAGGATATAGGGTCAGCTTTGGCAATTAACCAATTACCTTCCCTTTAAATTTAATGGAGCCGGGAGCAGGGACGCACGTGCCGGCAGGCAGAGGAGAGCAGAGGACCAGCAGTGTGGGGGATAAGTATTGAGCCAGAGCACGAGTACGCCCGCAGCGCAATGTGTGGTTCACAGTGCCGCCTGTACCTGGCAGAGTGTCAGAAGAGTGGACATGATCGCAAGTCCAACAGGCCCTTATCATATGGTTCACCTCTATCTGGACCAGTAACACCACCTCTGGCCAGCTACACTAGGGGTCTGTGTAGCTTATTTATAGACACGGTGGAGAGTGCATCACCTCAGCAAGGCATACCACAGCTTATTCCCCATCTTCCTACTTGACCACTTGGTATAGTAAGGTAGGCCGCATCTCTTCACTGCCATACCTCTCCTGCCGCGATGTCAGGGAGGCCCATCTTTCTTATGAGGTCTCGGCACTGCTCGCTGCCCGCACCAGAAATCATAGGCTTTTGCTCTATATATTGCAGATGGGCAATGCGTTGCTGCGGGTATATATATCCAGGTGCTTCTGCCTGCTGTTGTCTGTCCTGTCTCATGGCGTACTACGATAGACCGCACTCTCTTCCCACCGGATCTCCTTCTCTGGAATAGCTGCCAATTCCCTTTCTCCCAAAATGAGGACCAGGAGGGTTTCAAATGCATACCCTATCACTTTTAGGCTGCTTTTGCCAGGTATAGCTTATTTGAGCCTCAGTTAAAAAGAGTGGTCCCGCAGAGCTCAGGAATTATGCAGCAATCTTGTATGCATCCAGACACGCCTATATTGGACCTTTATATTTACTTCTAGTCCTTCCAAGTGGCATGTGATCTTTGTAACCAATCATCGATTTAATTAACCTCACTGCTCATGCTCTTTTCACATATTGAGCAGTGATGTTCATGTAATTGCACTTGACTGCAGGACAAACACCATAGAGAATTGAGAAGAAGGCGATATCCAGCAAATCCCATAAAACTTTGATATTTATTCAGAAGCATGAATGTAACGTTTATACATCCAAATCCTTGACAAGTGATTTAGCGTTCATATTTTTTTTTGTTTCTCTATAGGACTTGACCAAAATATACTGCAATATTTCTGTATTACATTGTGCGCTAACTGCTATCTTCTTTTTCCCTTCTTGCCACGGCTCAGAGTGCATCCACCTATTCTCCCTTGATCCTCCTTTATCCACGTTAGTCCTCATGTGTGACCTGTATGACTAAGGTTTGTTTAAACTGACACATAACAACTTCTGCGTCACAAATCCTCTTAAAGCAAAATATGAATTTTTGGACTTTCTGATATAGATTTGTGGACATTGTACTATCGAACACAAAATATATCATCCTGAAACATAGGCCTGAGTGCCATGGATTTCTTTCTCTGCAATCCTATTACAGCCTGCCTAAGACAGGGTATTGCAAATTTAGGTTAAATAACCTGGATCAGAGTTGTCTCCGATCCAGGTCATTGTACAGACATATAATATAGCCGGTACCTGCAATGTATAGAGCTGAGCTCCTTAACCCTGCTCCAAACATCTCACCCAAATTTATGACATCTATATATTTCAAAAGTGGGGATAAAAATGATGATAATATACAGGTAAGAGTCAGAGGTGCAAATATAAGTATGGGTTACAGACAAAGGTGCTGTGCCCAAGCAAATCTCACAATAAGGTTAAAACAAATTAATTTAGAATTGTTCAAATGCATTAGCCTGTGATGTGTTTCTAATAGCTATTAACATCTTTACAAAACACCTAATCCAATGCTGCTTCTAGAATAACAAATTGTTCAATGAACATTTCTGTTAATAAATGATGAAAGGAGAAATACTGTGTACTTTTAATGCAATTATGACAAATCATTGGCATCTCTGACTGCATTCCTCATATTAAAAGTAGACCAACATATCAAAAAGTATCAAGCACCTTGTCAAATCAATTTTATGAAAAAATACTACAACACTTTGCAGAGGAAGCTCAATATCTGTCCTTTGAAGGGCTTTTTCTGTTAAATTCAATATCCTACATCTGCTCCCGAAAGCCAGCGACTGGTACTTTTTGTATTAACATTGACTTTGCAGTTTGCCACTTGCAAACATGTTTTTGACGTTTTCTATAAATTTGAAGCTTTTTATTTTCCGTTGTTGAATGATTTGGGCTTAGAGAGAATTACACCACTGATAACCCCTTTTATGCAGAGTAATTTTTTTTTTCTTTATAGATGAATAGCACACCAATGACTCCTGGACCTGTATTCCAGCTGAGCTTCTTTTATAATATACATTTGCCTCATCACAGCAAATTTATGTAATTATCCTGTTATGGAGGAGCAGTTCAGTTAGGACTGACACAGTGGGCACCGGGTATCTTCTAGGTCACAGCGAGTGATGATGGCATAGATGCAGACCACGGCAGAGAGCGGAGTCTAAGAGGCCCCCGGTTTTCACCTGAGCCCGCCGTAAAACTGGATGGACTTTGCTATGGGGAACCCACAGGTTGCTACCTCTGATGTGGCTACTCGTGGTGACAACTGAAGTGCTGGATGTATGACAGTGGGCACAGACAGATGAGACGTGTGACAAGCAGATAACACCGGTAATGGATAATGCAGTTAACACAGGGGGTTAACTGTAGGTAACACAGGGATTAACTCAGGTAACAGCAACCAACTCAGCAGACAAAGGTCATAAGCAAGGAAGGTACATCACCAAATATCAATGAACTGACACTGGAGCAGAAGCAGGAAGTTCCTTAAATCCCAGGAGGTCAGTAACCATTGGCCTGGTAATTAAGGAACTATCCCTTTAAATCTTGGCATGCTGCCACATGCGTACACTAGAGAGGATGCGCAAGCTCGCAGGATGCAGGCGGGATCGCGGACTGGAGCAGGAGCAAGGACAGGTGAGTTAGCAGTGGCCATAAATTCACTATTACCCCTGAAAGAGGTATTCCCACCACAATGATTAGCTTTAAACATGTAAACCAAAATAAATAAAGACTATTACCAAATACTTTGCTATTGTTTTTACTTCACTTCAGAGTTTACAGAGTTTTACTCTCTCTGCTCTATCAGCCCTGGCCACGATGGTGACATCACTTCCTGCTGTGTCTTATCAGCAGCACAGGAGCATGTTTATGTTTTAAAGTTCTGTAGCCTTGTGCCCTGCTGTTAAAACCTCTCCATCACAAATGTCCCTCTAACAGGCTCAGCTTGAAATAGCAGATCTGAAATGTCAGTCAATGCTGTAGAACTGCTCACAGCCTGAACAGGAAGTAGGAGCCTAAAGCTGACTGTGATAGCAGGCTTTGTGAAACAGGCTGATGAGAAAACCTCTTTACTTGTGGTTAAAATATTCATTTTAATTTTCTTTAGATACCCTGAAGCAGAGTTTCTTTACAGTTTATTTTATATACTTAGCATGCTTCAAGGTGTCTGTCTTTCATTTGATTATTCAAACGATAGACATGACAAGTATGCATTCTGTGCAGTTACAGACAAACCCAGTGGTAAATGGGGCCAAGTCACCTTAAAATCCTCGTTCTACATTTTACTAAATTACATACAATGGACTTAGCTAATGAATGCTATAGTACATAATTACTGGTTTGATTGTGAGAGAGGTATGTATTAAAAAGGGCCAAGATACTGATTTTGAAATTTTATTTTGTTTCATATGGTATATAGCAGTTTAACACTACAAGGTTAGGACATCACTGAATTAAAGGGGCTTCCTAGTTTATTTTAATCTAATAAATGTAAGAAACTACTGCACCAATAAAATAAAATAATTTATACTTACCTCCCCATTTATTTTCATTCTAGCGCTGCCACTGCTATAAGTGTCTCTCTGGTTTTCAACTTGTATCTGCCTCCTATATTCGTCTTGAGACCACTGCAGCCACTGACTTGAGACTGCAGTCTAATGTAACCACTTTGCCTAACGTAACCACTTGGGGCTTTTCAATTCTAAACTATGACATCAGGCAATAGGCTGGAGACATTGCCAGCGCTGGAACGGTGGAATTTAATTAAAGCAGCATTATGTTAAATTTATTAAATAAAAAAGATCTGGAGATCCTTTTAAAACCTACTGTTCATTTCTATTGTATTTAGTTATTTTCTGTCTAATCAAGACACACCCTGCTTTGACAGTGAGCTGATTAATGTTGGTCTAGTTCATGGAACTTCAGCTTCTGCTGAAGGAAATTTTGCCTGGCTACATATTTCCATACATTCAAAAGAATGGTCAACCATGTAATGTATAGGCAAGTCTGGTTCATCATAGTGGGAGCTGCTTGTACTTAGCAACTCTTCACTCTGGTTCATCAAGCGTATTTACAAGTGAGGGCCTTACGCCAAGGGGCAGCAAAACACAGTCCTAATTAAATGATAACAGAATACAGTTACTACATGTTACAGAATATCGCAATTAAAAGCACAACATACTTTTTAAAAATGCATTATCACACAACATAAAATTATTATTATTTATTTCAAAGTGCCATTAATTCCAAGGCACTTTATATTCAAAAGGAGTTTACCTATATAAACAAAACAAAGTAAACCAAAGCCAAAGTAAAATAAAAAAACAAATTGACTAACAACTGGTACAAATAAAGAGAGGACCCTGCCCGTGAAGGCTTACAATCTATGAGAAAGGAGGACCGAGACAGAACGTGAAAGACAGACGTGTTTGTGGAGTCGTGTAGTGGCAGCAGGGTTATTGTAGGGTGTAACATTATAACTTTGTAATTCAGTGAGTACATATGGTTGCTTGAAACCCTGTTACAGATTTTACACTCGGGTTGGGCAACTTCATTTTACACCTCGAGCACTCCGTACAAACGGATGTAATGTTTGAGTAGCTGCATTTTTTGATCCTTATTTTCCTATGAGTAAACTACCAGGCTATTGATTTTTTTTTACTTTGACATTGTAGTGCTGTGTGTGATAAAATCATTTAATTGCTTGCTTATGGCAACAATAGCTTTTGTATGTTCATCTTGAAACTTATCGTGTTTGTGTTCTTTTTTGCATAAAGGTAAATTTGATTTCATCTTTAATTATAAACCAATATATTGGAATGTTTTCCTCTTTCCACTTGCAAAGAATGGGTACCATAAGAGCCGTCATTGACTTCCTTCATCCATGAGAATATAAACAAGTGAATTCTAAATGTTATAAATACTGTATACTGTAACCTAGAAGTTGATCAGGTTCAGAGGCTAACCTGACTGTACATGAAAGCCTTTGCTAGTTTATATTACAGCCAATAAAGAGGTGTTTTGATAGAAAAAAGAAATAACTAGTTTGACGAAAAACGGGCATCCAGGGCTTTTTTAATTTTTTTTAAACACAAGTCATACAGGTGATTATGGCATTATTTAACATTTTTTTTTTAATTATTGTGATCAAAGCTTTAAAATTTGAGGGAACTACTTTTCCATTTTTTTCAGAGATGGCAATACTCATGTTCAAAGAGTATGCCTGGTATTCCCACTTAGATTTATGCAAATAAATTTAAAGGGAGAAAGGAAATTCCCGGGAAAAACCTTTTCTTTTAAAAAACAATCCTTCTTTTAATGAGAAAAAATTTTTGCCCTGCCAAAAAGTGCATGACCTATTGTAGCCCAAAAATAAAGTCATACAGTTATTTAGGATTAAACACACAATGGAAAAACAAAAAAGGGTTTTAAAAAAAAAGAAGACCAAAACCAATGGGTTTAGGACTTTGGGGAAGGGGTATTTTTCCCATTTAAATAAAATTCTAGGGATGAAATTAAATAAAATTTGATAATAAAAAAAACCTTTTAAAATGGGAAATTTTACTTGGCAATTTTAAAGTGTAATCCAACTTTTAATAGGAGGCATTAACTGTGACATTTTCTAATTTTAAAAAGGGGAAAAACATTTTAATGAAGAGGGAACACATGGGGCCCTTTTATTTGGGTTTCGAAATATTTTCCCCGTTTTTTTAGGAAAAAACAGTACAAAACACTTTGGGGCATGCTTTTTTATAAAAGGACATTACTTTTAACCATGGTAATTTAGAAATCTGTATTATGCCATTTGTTTATGTGAGTCTTTGTACAGGAAAACCTGTAGAAGATACACAAAAGCACCTTAGTTTAAATTGTTGTATAAAATAGTCGAATGGGTTAAAAATGTTTTTGAAAAATTTAATTCCCTTTTAAAATTTTTTTTGACAAAAAAAACCATCTTGATTTTTAAAAAAAAAAAGAATTTTTTTTTTGTTGCAACCCCAAAAGTATATTTTTTCAAATGCAGATAAAAATTGGGGACGGTTTTTTTTGAGATACCCCAGTAAATTTTTTCCCCGTAAGTGGTACTTCTTCGACAGGGTTTCAAAGACCCTTTAAATAATGATACAATATTTTGGTCAATTTTTTCAAAAAAACCCTACAAAACTCATTCCGCTTGCTGTGGTTTAAGTGACCCTTGTTAAACATAAAATGCTTTTTTGCACTCTTACTCAAGCACAATATAAAGAGTTCTTTTCTTTGGAAATACCCCCTTTTGGTCGATGTTTTAAAATCTACTATATTCTATATTTCCATTAAGAAAGCGTCATGCTTATCAGCCCTTTGGGATGCCCCCCGGTGTCTATTCTGTTTCTTTTCAAAGGGGGGGCCCCAGGGAAAGGATTAACAAAAATAAAAAAGAGTCATATAATTCTGGTGGTGGACACCAAATTATGAATCTCGATATTTTTTTCCCTTCCCTCATCTTAACTCTGTTTAAATGCTGCTGGGTTATCTTTAATGTAATTATGACAACATCAATGACATTTCAAAGAATTGTTTTCTTGTTGAGTTTCACTGAAATAAAACAATTGATAGTTATTGACATTTTTTGTTTGTATTGTGATACATTCCCTCATAGCAATTGGGTTTTTTTTCATGAAATTGTGCAGTCCCAATTAAATGGGGGCCCCCCAAATTTCCCAAAAAAGGGAAGAGGAGGGAAAAACATTTTGTATCACCTTTTTTATTTTTTAAAAGCTTGAATCAAACCCTAAAAAAATTTTTTGCCCAGGCCTCCACCCCCCAAACATACCAAAAAATTTGGCGGGCTTAATGGGCAAAAAGAAGTTGCAGTCCTTTTTGTAAAGGGATTTTGTTGCCTACGCCCCAATTTGGGCCTTCACCCTTTAAAAGACCCCGAACAGAACTTGGGTGCGGTTCAATTCAATTTAGTGATTTAAATTTGGAAACCAACATTGTATTCAACTGTACCTACATATATGTGGCAGGCTTCATAGTGGGATAGCCTGAAAAATATGGGACCATCCTGCTAGTTTTAGGAGGGTTTGCAAAAAAACCCCACCCATAAGAAACCCATCGGGCTACATTTGGAAAACCGGGATATGGGCAATTGAGACCTGGGGCCCAAAATATTAGAACCTTTTTTCCCTTTCCTTTTAAAGGGCATTTGGGAAGAATGAGAAAATAGGTTGGGAGGATGAACAGATATTAAAAAAAAACCCAAGAGAATTTTTTTAATTTTGTTTTTCAAAAAGAAACCCCTTTTTTTTTGATTACAGCTTTTAAATTGGCCCCCTTGGTTTTCCAAATTTAGAATCATGATTTTACCCAGGGAAAAGCTATCAATTAAGAGGTATGCCTTGTGAACATTTTAATTTTTTAAAATTTCCCTTTCCCTTTTAAATTTTTTTGAGCCCAACAGTTGTGTTGTCCCAGAGGAAAGGACTATAAAATTTTCCAAACAGGTTTGGGCCCTTTTCCGGTTTCTGTTTCTAATGAAATTTTTTTTTTTATGGAAAAGGAACCACTAAAACAAAATTTAAAGGGCAAAAACAGTCTATTACTATTTTAAGACAAAGGTCTGCCAGTCTGAAAAATGACAAGAACTCTAAAGGTATCCTCAAATGCAGTAAAGGGAAAACCCTTCCAATGCTAAAAAAAACTGGTTTTGTGAAAAAATATCCCTGGGAAAAGAAGACCAGGAGCCTTCTTTAATGTGCTCTAAATTCGCAAAATTTTTAGCTTCTCAACCCAAACCCACTTAAATACTTTTTGGAGATCAAGAAAAAATATACATCTCAAAAATCAAAAGTTTGGAGGGAAACCCAAGAATCAAGCCTTTATAAAAAAATTTTTTACTTCAAAAAAAAATTTAAATTTTTTCCGGGCCCTGAGAAAAACAAGGAATAAACATTAGACCAGTGGTAATCTGTAATTTGGTCTTTTGAATAAAAATTGTAAGTTTTTGGGTTTGATTTTTCAGGTCTTTGGGGATGAGAAAATTGAGCCGGAAAATTTTCTATCTTGGGGTTTTCCAGAAGAAGCTTTGGAAAAGGAGGTGGGGATGGGGGGATGGTGCTTTGGGGTTTTACTTTTATTTTTTTAATTCAAGGCACACTTAACCAGCATGGGAACCACTGCATTCCACCAAAAAACATTCACCCATAGGGTTTTTGAATTTAAAGGGGATTTTAGTTTTTTTTTTTTAAACATTTTTTTTAAAAGAATTGAGCATTGAAAAATAATACAAACGAAAGATACAAAAAAACAATAGAAAATTACGTCACAAAAGGCAGTAACTAAATAACCGAATAAAAAATCGGGGAATTTTCGGACAAAAACAAATAAATTTTGTTGAAAATAATAAAAAAAATAAAATAATAAACATCTTTTATGGATAAACAAAAAGAATTATTGTACTACATAGTCCAGTAACAAAAAAAACCCAAAAGATTCCAAAGAGATTTTCTCTTATTACAGACAAAAGGGAGGGTCAATTAACTTCTTTCACAGGCACAACTGGTTTAATTCTTTGATAACCTAAATTTATAGAGGGGGGCTTAGGTTCTTTCCAATTAAAATGCAATAGCGTTCTGGGCAAAAAGAGTGTGAAAAAAAAATTGTGCGGAGGGTGGGGGAATCACAAAACCAATATCAAAAACCGCAAGTTCGGAGTCAAAGTAAGGAAAAATTTTTTAAAAAATTTTGAGAAAAGATTAAGACTAAATTCCAAAATTTTTGAATGCGGACCCCCCCAACATGTACAGGGTCCCTTTTTTTGGACCGCACCTCTTCCAACATTGACTGAGGATCCGGGGAACATCTTAGCTCCCTCGAGGTGGTAAGTACCCCCGTGGTGGATTTAATCTGGTTTTTTTATGGTTTATGCATCTGATAAAGGGAAGAGATGGTTTGTGTTTTGCCCAAATTGATCCTTAAAATTTTGGGGGATAATCCTTTTCCCTTTTTTAAATAGGGGGAAACTTGGAGGTGGGCTTTTTGGCCAATATTGGGGGGGTAGTTATAAAAAGGCCTTTTTCGGCCTTTTTTTGCAAAGAAAAAAGTTGTGGAAATCAGGACTGTGGGGAGGTGTCTGGCCATTTTTATTTTGGACCCAATGTTTTTTTTGCGGGAAACTGAAAAAAAATTTTGAGCGAGGCAGAGAATAAGAAGTAGAGATATGTGTAAAGAGAGGAGGTTTTCACCCCTGAAACAGTTGGTAAATTTGTGGGGATCCGCTTCTCCCCGTTTAAAAATGTAAGGTTCTTTCCCCAGCATTTTAAAGATTTAAGGATATACTCCCTTACAAATATCCAATTGTTAGGTATGAGTAATAAAAAAGTTTAAGTAATTTGTTTTTTGAAGATTGGCAAAGGGCACCAAGAAATGGGATTAAATGGTACTCTAGGGATAGGGTGAAAATGAATGATTTTTCTTTTGAACCACATGTAAATCAGATTGGGCCATAATGAAAGGCTTGCTCAAGAAAAAATAGCCAGTTGAAAACAAAAAAATTTTGGGGGCTGCTATTCCCCACCCTTTATTGCTGAAACAAGGGGTCTTTTTGACTCTGGGTTTTTTCCCACACCAAATAAAGGTAGAAAAAAAGCTTTTGGAATTTAAGTTCTTGCGGTGGTATAAGATAGGATTGCCGCAGATTTTAAAATTATTTTGGGTTAGCAAAATTTTAAACGCGAATTTTGTTTCCCAAAGATAGGAAAGGGGTTTGTAACCTTTGATTTCGACTTCAAAATCAACAAAAGGGAATTATATTAAAACAATTGACGGGAAGGGGAAAAGTGATTTTAAAACCAAAATAATCGCTTCATCTCACTAGTTTTGAATCAAAGGTTTTTAAAATGGATTTTGAATTTTAATTTTTTTATAGAATAAAAAAGGACTTTGTGGTTTTATTTGTAAAAAGATATCAAGAAAAGTGAAGGATATATAGATGTTGGGAATTGGGGATTGGGGTTTAAAAACAATTAACAAAAATGTCCTGCATATAGACTTATTTTATGGTTAGTTGGTTAACTGGGAGCCCAGATAACGTGGGTTACTTCTAATATTTTCACCAGGGTCAAAAACACAAAACTAAATTAGCGGGGATAAGGACCCTTAGGTGGGCCGTTAGTTGGTCAAAAGGGGGGGAGAGAAACCCGTTTTGAAAACAGATGCTGAAGGTTTTTGTATAAAGGGCTGATTGCATCAAATATAAACCCAGTAAACCCAAATTTTGATCAAGCCGTTAATTTTGCCATTTGACTTATCGAAAGCTTTTTCAGCTTCAAGTGACAAAAAAGCTACTCGTGTCCGTGATCCTGCTTTTTCACCAATCCGCAATCGATGTTGCATCTAGGCTTGGCACCTTGGACAAATCCAGTTTGTTTTTATGAAAAAGAGGGGGTAAAACAGTAAAAAGGCGAAAACTATTTTTGCTAAATCTTAACGTTTTTGAATAAGAGTTTGGCTATATTTCCCGCAGTGTTTCAATTTTTACCTTTTTCGGTTTGTTGGATAGTGGAAATAAGGCCCTTTGGGGGATCACGGGAAGGGGAAATTCTTTACAAATCAACAAAATGGGGAGAAAGAATTTCGAGAACAGCGAAAATACTCGTTTTTTTTTAAATGCCATCTCCGGGCTTTATTCATTTTACTATACAAGGGCAGCTAAACCCCCTTTTAAAGATTTGGTAATTTTATTTTTTTCTAAATGAGGGGGGGGGTAAAGATCGGTAAAGAATAAGGGGTGAGGAAATTATTTATTCACAGTCTGGGGAGCAGGAATATTTCAATGTAAAGATTAAATATTGGCGAAAAAGGGGATGCAAATTTGTTCAGCAATATCAGGGGATTAATGATTTTTATCTGAGGAGGAAGTCAGATGGGGTATTCTAGATTAGCGTGTGAACTTTGATTTCTCTGGTGTATTTTTTGTGGGTCTGTCTCCTTGGTGTAAAATTCCCATTTCTTTTTTCAAGATTTGAATTCGTATTTCTGTAATAAAAAATCGAAAATATTCCAAAGGGAAACTAAAATTTTTAAAAAAAACGGCGAGGTTTTGCTTTAAAATCCGCCTCAGGTTTTTAAATTTTAAAGAAAAGGGTTTTTGAGGAAATTTGGGTTTTTTTTTTCTAGATCTACTAGCTAGTTGAATAAGGATCCCACGAAAAATGCCTTATGAGCCACCAAGAATTGGGGGGAAAAGAAGCGGGGGAAGGTTAAAGTTTTTAAGTTTTTTTAAATAGTGCATTTTCGGGATTTTTGGAGAAATTTTGTTTAGTCCCCAGGGGGTTTCGGGGGTTTTGGTACAAGTCTAAAGGATCTATCTATGGGCGTTGATAGACCAGTAATTGATCGAGTCGAGGGAGAATTTTTGTTAGTAAAATTTTATCAATTTAAAAAAAATCTATTGGGGGTGGACCGTTTAGGGGAGGAAAAAAAAAAGGGGTGTCTTTTCTGTGGATGCAAAAAGCCAATAACGTGAAGCTCTTCCTTAGTAAGAAAAAGTAAAGATCAGGTGTAGATTTTCCCCTCAACTAAGGGTCTATGTCATTTTTCCCAAGTTTAAATCACCACTCAATAATCCCCCTTTTCTAAGTTCTTGCTGTGGAATGACTTTTCGGATAAAAGGAATTTTTTTTTCTTAGGGGAGTATAGGGTAACAAAGTGAAGGTTTTTTAATTAATTTCACAAATCAAAATTTAAGTATCGACCTTTGGATCATAATTTTTTGGGGTAAATTAAATGAGATTGAAATTTTTGACAAAATTTCGAGCCCTTTCTTTTTGAGGCTGGAGTGGAAGAGAAGGGGAATTTAGCATTTTTTTTAATCTAAGGCATCATGGAAAAAAATTGTCCCCCTGTAAACAAATAATATCACTTTGGGTTTTTTACATCTTCCCCCGCAAAGAGCGCTTGGGGGGGTTTAAACCTTTTAATTTAGGTCCAAAACTTTTTAAAACTAAAATGAGAAATATAAAAAGATGGAAAGGGCCGCAAAACATTTCAAGGAAAAGCTGAAAACGCTCAAAGGTGCCACAAAATTGGGGAAACAGTGAGAAAAAAACCACGATAACTATAGAAAGTTTCAGAAAAAACTTGAGAAATATAAAAACATAACATTTTCAAAGAAATGTATTCCTTCAGGAGGAAAACAAAGGAGCAAGTCCCCCGCCTTGGAACCTGTAAAACAAAAAAAAACGCTGAAAAGCAAAAAAGGGAGATCCTCTGGGCCCGTCAAAACAGTTAGGAATTAAGACTAAAGGATACGAAGGGGTCAGTCTGCAGGTTTTGAACGAAGTCTGGATGTTTTATCGGGCCCCAAAAGGTTGACTTTCGGCGTGATGGTTTTTTTTGGGGGTGGCTGGAGTCACATGGAGCAAGAAGTTCCAGCTTCTTAGAAAGTACAAACTTTTTCCGGCGAGTTGCAGGTAATTAGTGTCCTTTTTTAGAGAATAAAGTTTGACCGGAAATCCCCCCTTAAAAAAATCTCCTTTTTAAAGAAAAATCTTTGTGAAAGGGTTTGGAAAGTTTCCCCCCCTCACACGGCTGCAGACAGGTAGGGAAAAATTTTATAGCTTGAAAGCGTCGGTGGGCTCCACTTTTTGGAGCGCCCCCGAAGGGAAATCTTCCTTTTTTATAAAAGTGGATGGGTGGCTAGTGTCCCTTGGGACTTATAGGTAATTCCTCGGCTTGGGGGTTCTGTGGATCCTGCAATTTTTGAGACTTGTTTAGTGCTGTGGGGAAGGGTGAATTTCCCTGAGGTCTGTTAGGTAAGCATTTTAACACAGGGATAATGTTTCAGGAAAAAACCTCGAATTCTCACTTTTATTCGCCTGAACGCTTTTTTTGGGCCAAACTTTGTTTGGGACTTTTTTTTCCCCCCCTCTAGAGCATTTAGCATCTATTAACTGTTATGGGGGTTTGCAAAATTCGCCCTTTTAGATTCAAATGGGCTGTTCTTGTTCTAAGAGTAAAAATCCTTTTTAAGTTAGAATCATTTGCTTCAAGTCCCAGTGGAGTGGGTGCGGAAGGAAAGGGGGAAACTGCGCAACGTATTTGTGTTAGGGGGTTTCCTTCAAGAGGGTCTTTCTGTTCGAAATTTTTACGATTCCGCCCTGGAGGAAAAGGGCCAAAGGTGATGGAATTGGACCTCTTTTTGAGGTGCTTCTTCGGGGAGATGAAGAATAAAAAATTTAGGAAGTTTGGGGGGGTTTGTTTTTTCGGTTTTTCCTTTTTGTGCCTCCCATAATGTTTTCCCTTTCTTGATTGCGATCTGTGAAAATTTTTTTGCCAAAAAGGTTTTCGTTTTGGTAGAATGGTATATAAATGAAGTGCCGTCAACCCTTGTTGGATTTTTGGGGGGTTAAAATAAAATTAAAGGTAACCTAAAGGGTCTCCAGACCTCTCCCCTCCATACATCTCTGCCCTAATTTCCCAAATTTTCTCCCCCACGCACTCTCTGCTCCTCACGAAACCCTTTCCTCTGCTCTCCCCTTATCACTCCCCACACAACCGTCCCAAGACTTCTTCCGTGCTTTACCCACACTTGGAACTCCTGCCCAACACATCAGACTCTCCCCACTTTCACCACTTCAAAACAACCAAAAAACCCCTTTCTTAGGGTTGCCTATAAAACCCTTTACTAAACTTGTCATATTCCTCCACAGACTTGTCTGCCCCTCACCTCCTGTCCCCTTTTCCCCCCCTTTTAGATTGTAAGCCCCCGCGGGGAGGGGCCCTCCCCTCTGTCATGCCAATTTTCATTTTCCTTATACTGTCTCGTTTGCTTATTTAAAGTATGTAACCCCCCTAAAAAAATAAAAAAAAAGGTACAACTCAGGGGTGAACAGATTTCAGCTTTTCCGTTTGGGTACGGAGGAAGTTTACAGTTTCTTTAAAGGAGTCTCTAAAATGGTTGCATGGTGGGGGTTTTCATGAGGAAAAATTTTTCATGGGGTTAAAAAAAAGGTACTTTTTTTTGGGAGTCGTTAAGTCACTGAGACAGTAATGAGGTACAGGTAATAAGGGAGTCCCCAAAAACCCTTCAAAGTATAGTAAAGGTTTTGAAGTAAAAGAAGCAAAATACCTCGAGGAGTCAAATACTCCCTTTGTCCCAAATGAAAGCAGACAGGAATCAGGAAACCCGTGACAGGATTTTTTAAAAAGTAAATAACAGACATGTCTGAAATTAAAACCCTTGATGGAGACTTATTAAGAGGGGTTTATAACTTCAGACAGGTGGGGTAATAATTCAGAGAGTCTAGAAACCCCTTTTTTTTGCAATACAGTAACTTAAAAGGGAAAAAAATTGAGAGCGGCACTTTTTATAGGCACTCCCGGGGCCCGACAAGACTGTCAGGTCTGTTTAGCACTGGGGGCCCCTCTGCACTGCAATTATGATGTTGTGAGGTGCACTCTGATGTTTTCAGGGCCTGGAGTCCAAACATGGGGATGTGACTGGAATCAATTTGTATGCACCAAAAATTTTGTCCAGCCTGTGCTTGATCCCCTTGCAGATCAATAAATCTCAGTTTTTGCGGCAGCAATAAGAGGGGAGATTGCCACAAGGGCTTTTAAAAAAGACACTGACTGTCATTTGTTTTGGACCCTGGATATGGGGGGATCACCAAAGCCTGGAGAAGGTAGTGCCCCTGCAAATGTCCCAAAACAGAGTCCCTTTATTGCTGTTGCTCTTTTTGCCTCATGACATGTTTAGTTCAGGAGAGGGTAAGCTTGAGTAAGCGCAGCAGGCCCGATGAAAACTCTGGTAATTCTGGAGATTTTGATTTTAGATGGCTCTTTTTGATCATTTTTTTCCCTAATCGGAGGGCAACTGGTGTCCAAAAAGACGGTATGTGGGCTTATTTGACAGATTTGGTGGCTTCAGAGAGCTCACAGGAGATGTTTTTACTCAGTGCCCTCCTGCCACCCCCCTTTAGTTGTTTTTCTACAGAAAATCAATAACCCCAAAAACACTCAAGGCTATGTCAGGGTTATTTGATCAGGAAGCAGAGTCATGGAGTGCTGAGTCAGTTGACATGCCCTCCACTTTAACTTGACCTAAACAATTGAGATGCTTTGAGATGAGTTGGACCACAGAGTGAAGAGAAAGCAGCTAACAAGTGCTTGACACCTCTGGGAACGCCTTTAAAATTGTTGGAAAACCATCCAGGTGATTACCTCATGGCGCTGATTCAGACAATGCTAAGAGTACGCAACCCCATCATTAAAGCAAAAAGGGACTAAAATATAAAACATATTCTGGTTTAACACTTTTTTGTTTACTAATTAATTGCGTATGTGTCACTTATAGTTTAGTTCAGATCTTCAATATGAATCTATAATGTAGAAAATAAAAAAGATTATAAAATACATGAAAAACCATGGAATGAACAGGCGTATCCAAACTTTTGACTGCTATTCTATATATTCATATTACATATATTTTTACTTGAAGGGGTTGTTTCTCTACAGCATTTAGCAGCCTTTTGTGCTGGTTTTCAAGCAGAGCTTGTGAAATGGAGGGGCATGTTTCTCCTCCCAGCATTAAGTATCTTCACTCTCTGCAGAAATGCCCAACACTGTGTGCATGTTACTGTTGATTCATTCTGTGTGAGCTGGAAGAAGGGAACAATTCTCAGATGTCCGAGACTAAGGCTATGTGCACGCAGCAAATGACAAAATGCCATCCAAAATACGATGACGTTTCAGTATTTTCTGTGTAGATATAGACTAAGCAATCATTGGAAGTGAAAAGCTAAGTGTAACTCAATAGTGTATATCTAAATTTCTCGCTCTCTCTACAGTGGCATTTGACATTCAGGACTCTAAGAAAGATCGGTGATTTTTCCCCCTCTCTCTCTCTCTCTCTCTCTCTCTCTCTCACACACAGTGATATATCCTGCAGATTCTAACACCTCTGACCTCTACAGATCTACAGAACAAAACAGTATGCTTTATGTTTGTGTTTACATGGGACTGCACATCTGTCTCACAAGTGTTTTACGTGGAACTATACATCTGTCTCACAAAAGTGTTTTACCTGGGACTGCGCAGTACAGCTGTGTTCTCAGTCTGTGATTTAGCTGGGACTGCAAATCTGTGTCACAAAGGTGATTTACTTGGGACTGCGCATCTGAGTCACAAAGTAATTTATATGGGACTGCACAGTACATTTGTTATCTGTCTGTGATTTACACTATCATTTAAAAGTTTGAGGTCACTTAGAAATTTCCGTCTTTTTGAAAGAAAAGCATAGTTTTTCAGTGAAGCTAACATTAAATGAATCAGAAATCCACTCTATACATTTTTACTGTGGTAAATGACTATTCTAGCTTCAAACGTCTGGTTGTTAATGCAATATCTACATAGGTGTATAGAGGCCCATTTCCAACAACCATCACTCCAGTGTTCTAATGGTACATTGTGTTTGCTAACTGTATAAGAAAGCTATTGGATATTTTGAAAACCCTTGAAAACCCTTGTGCAAGTATGTTAGCACAGCTGAAAACAGTTTTGCTGATTAGAGAAGCTATAAAACTGACCTTCTTTTGAGCTAGTTGAGAATCTGGAGTATTACATTTGTTGGTTCAATTAAACTCGCAAAATGGCCAGAAAAAGAGAACTTTCATGTGAAACTCGACAGTCTATTCTTGATCTGAGAGATGAAGGTTATTCCATGCGAGAAATTGTCAAGAAACTGAAGATTTCCTACAATGATGTGTACTACTGATCTGTGTTACAAAAGTGTTTTACGTGGGACTGCATAGTACATCTGAGTTCTCTCTCTGTTTGTGATTTACGTGGTACTGCGCATCTGAGTCACAAGAGTGATTTACGTGGGACTGCACAGTACAGTTGTGTCCTCTGTTATTTACGTGGGACTGCACATGTGTCACAAATGGGATTTATGTTGGATTGCACAGCATAGATGTGTTCTCTGTATGTGATTTACATGGGACTGTGCTTCTGTGTCATAAAGAGGGATTTACGTGTGACTGCGCATGTGAGTCACAAAATTGTTTTACGTGGGATTGCATAGTACAGCTGTGTTCTCTGTCTGATTTACATGGTACTGCGCGTCTGTCACAAAAAAGTATTTATGTGGGTCTGCACAGTATAGCTGTGTTCTCTGTCTTTGATTTACATGGGACTGTACATATGTCACAAAAGGGATTTACGTGGGACTGTACAGTACAGCTGTGTCCTCTGTGATTTACATGGGACCGCACATGTGTCACAAAAGTGATTTATGTGGGACTGCATAGTACAGCTGTGTTCTCTCTTGGTTTGTGATTTACGTGGGACTGCACATCTGAGTCACAAAAGTGATTTACGTGGGACTTCACAGTTCAGCTGTGCTCTCTCTGTGTGATTTACGTGGGAATGAACAGTACAGCTGTGTTCTCTCTCTGTGATTTACATGGGAATGCACAGTACAGCTAGGATTTATGTGGGACTGCGCATGTGTCACAAAAGTGTTTTATGGGGGTCTCTCTCTCTTTCTTTCTCTCTCGCAGCAGCAGTACAGTAAACAGGGGTTAAGCTCTATGAAGGGCATCAATGAACTGACACTGAGGCAGGGGCATGAAGTTCCTTTTGTAACAGGAGATCACAGGTCATAGGCTGGGTAATAGAACTTTGTCCCTATAAATATCCATGTGAATGTAGGCTTGCTTCTAATTATTCTAATAACCCCAGATAGACTTGATGAAGTCGAGATCAGGGCTCTGTGGGCCCATATCATCACTTCTAGGACTCTTGCTTAAACTAAAGATCATATTCAATGACATTGGTTGCATGTTATGCTTGTTGTCATTGTCCTGTAGCGCAAAGTCAATCGTACACCTACTAATAGTAAGTATCTAATTGGAATAATTTCTTTCTCAATTTTTCATTGTCTGTCTCAAACTTTTGCACTGTACTGCGTGTTGTTTGTTATCCTCTAGAATTTACCCTGTTGACCTGTTTGTAGGCAAAAATACCTCTGTGATAGAGTTGTTAAAGTTCATTAGCTTTTCTCCTGAGGTCATCCTGGTCAGTAAGTCTGTGGGGTTGCACCAGTTTACAGAGTATGGTCTGGTATGCAGATAACCATAGAAACCGATGTGCACTCAGCGCACATAGAAAAAAAAAAAAAATCTTATCTCATGACTAAAGTAAAATCATTTTATTTAGAAAAAGTCTTCATTTAACTGTCCCTTCACGTCGAAAACTAATCTTTGTAGTGAGAAAATCTCTTTAAAACCCTTTAAAACGGTTTCCAGTATGTTTGTCTTGTTACTTAATTTTTTAGCCTATGTTGGAGGTAAAGTGAGAAAGTACTGCTGGAAAAATAATTAAGAACTGTGCTTGTCAACATTGTGTTTTTACTGTAGAATCTGTAGCTCTTGTCTAATATATATCTTGCTAAATATATGGATAAGGGCAGGGTCGGACTGGCCCATCAGAATACCAGAGGATTCTCAGGTGATCTTAGCTATGATACAACTAAGTAAAAATGGCCAAATTGTGCCCAATATCTTGTGTAGCCACCATTATTTTCCAGCACTGCCTTAACTCTCTTGGGCATGGAGTTCACTAGAGCTTCACAGGCTACCACTGAAATCCTTTTCCATTCCTCCATGATGACATCATGGAGCTGGTGGATGTTGGAGACCTTGTTTTCCTCCACCTTCCGTCTGAGGATGCCCCACAGATGTTCAATTAAGTTTAGGTCTAGAGACATGTTTGGCCAGTGCAGCACCTTTACCCTCATTTTCTTTAACAAACCACTGGTCATCTTGGAGTGTGTTTGGGGTCATTATTATGTTGAAATACTGTCCTGCGGCCCAGATTTCAAAGGGAGGGGATCATGCTCTGCTTCGGTATGTCACAGTACATGTTGGCATTCATGGTTCCCTAAATGAACTGTAGCTTCACACAGCCAGCAGCACTCATACAGCCTTAAACCATGACACTCCCACCATGCTTGACTGTAGGCAGCTGAGCTAGCATACACTTTACTTAGAGAAGTGTGGTGAGTGTCTATCCATAACCATGGTGATAATTAAATGAGATACACATTTATGAATATGGAAGGTTGCTAGCTCTCTAGGGGGGCAGCTGTCCAAATATTTATAATATAATAATTAATTAAGTATCTAACAGTTACTTAGACAATACTGATTTTGCTTTGTAAGAAAATTTGATAAATATCACTGACTAGGAATCCTTTCAGCTGTTTTTTAATGTAGTTATTGTAGCCAATTTACATATTTATTTTTTAGTAGTGGTTAATAAAAGTTACATATTAAAAGTAGTATTGTGGTGGAGGAAATGAGTTTAATATTACCTATCAAAATTTTGTATGTGGTGACTTTAGACAAGACACACTTGAAACCATCTGAACTAACTAATCTGAACGAATTAATAAGTCTATCTTAGTCTCAACAGACTTTAGAAGAGGCTTCCTTCCGGGACACCCAAAACATCTTGTAGCAAATACACAATAAAACAAAAAAGATAATATATATATTATACCTACAAAGAATATATGTGCTAAACCCAAATTAAATCAACTACGGTAATTTCAAATTAAATGTATAAATATATTTTATTAAAATTTTAATTAAAATTATTATAAAAATACCATGATGTCAACAAAAATCAATGGATAGCTCAATAGATGGATAATCAGCAGTATAGTTAATTCATCACTCCAATATAGCTAGTGTATACAACTCATGAAAAAGTGCAAGATGAAGCTTGGGAGCTTTATACGTGCATCGGGAGGTGTGGATGGTATGCAGTAGTTTTTTTTTTGCACTTGCATTTTTCTTCTGTGATTAATTACATTGTATGCTTATGAAATGAGTTTATTTATCTATATGTATGTATATATATATATATATATATATATATATATACGGTATTTGGTGTTAATAAGTTATTTAATGAAAATTAATTTCTATATTTAAATGCACTTGCACTTTTTCATGATTTGTATACACTAACTATATTGGAAAGATAGTCTCTGTATAATACGGTGAGCACGTGCACTCAACTTCTTTGGTCAATCATGGTGAGGCCTGTTCTGAGTGGAACTTGTCTAGTTAACCGCTGTATGGTCTTGGCCACGGTGCTGCAGCTCAGTCTCAGGTTGTGGACAATCTTCATGTAGCTTAAGTCATCTTTATGTAGAGGAACACTTTGATTTTTCAGATCTTCACAGAGTTCTTTGCCATGAGGTTCCATGTTGAACTTCCAGTGACCAGTATGAGATAGTGTAAGGGTATGTTCACATGGCTTATTTTGCAGTGCATTTCGGCACATATTTTGTGGCATACTGCGCTTAATACGTGGGGAAATGCACCCCATAATTACGGTAATCCATAGCTCTCATAGAGAACTATGGATTACGCCTCCTCTCCCCGCTTGTACAAGACGATTGTATTGTACACACGGGAAGATAAGTGACATGTCAATTACTTGTGGCGATTACGCGCCGCAAGTAATGCATGTCGTTGCAGGCCCCCCCGCGCCTCAGGAGTATGCGCTCCCAAATCACCCATCTTATTGCGGCTTGTACTGTATGCGCCGCAATTACGCCGTGTGAACATACCCTAAGACTTATGACACCAAGTTTAAAACAACTGCTCCTCATTGACACCTGAGACCTTGTAACACTGAGTAACATGACACCATGGAGGGAAAATGGCAAAGTAGGCACACTTTTATTGCCAGCGGTTTAGACATGGATGGATGTGTGGTGAGTTATTTTAGGGGCACACTAAATTTATACTATTACACTAGCTGTACACTAACTACATTACATTGTAACAAAGTGTCATATCTATGTTTACAAAAATGTGATGAGTGTACTCACTTTTGTGAAATATTGTAGATAACTTACTGCAGATTTGCAAATGTTGAACATATCTTATTTCTGAATCCATTGAAGAGCAATGAAAAAAGTTGAAATAATGTTCTTTGCTAGAAGAATGATAATGTGTTATATATAAAGTTAAAGGAAACCTGTCCTGCGGGTTATCCTATTCTTTCTAAAAGCGGGATATGATAGAAGGAGAGCAGCTGAGCTCTGTAATCATATAGATTCATTGTAATGTTTCCAAGGTATTTACTAGCAAACAGACATAGATAACAACAATATAGCAAGGAATGCATAAAGTCCAGGAAACGTCTCTTGAAAAGGGGGTGTGGATCCTTGAGGCTGCGGTGGGCAGTTGCCTGTACGGTCACGGCTAGAGAAGTTAAGGGCAAACACAGAGGATTCAGGCAGTGGGTGCAATGGGCACTGAAACAGCCGACAGGAACACAGTCTCAGGGATAATGAACCAGACAAGTTGGCACCAGCAGGCATAGGACAGTCCAGACCAAGATGACCCACAGAGGGCACAGGGAACACATGAAAGTACAAGGACCAGCAGGATCAGGATAGGATGCAAACACTAGATAGACAGGAAGCAACAGACTTGGAATTACTCACAGCAGACACCAGATAAACAGGTATAAAAATGTCAAAGGACCAGACAGAGGCAGACACAGGACTAGGGCCACAGGAACACCGGAGCATAGGAACGCAGGAACACTGGAGCAGGTATACAGGAGGACTGAAGGGTTGGAGCTTGATGAAATTGACCATGATAACAACACTAAGGGGGCTTTCACACAGTACAGTTTGGGTGCATTTTTGCATTTTTGATGCGTTTTTTTTGCAGGAAGACACCGTAATTACTGCTGTACATTGCTGCTCAAAAATCGCAATTTTTACTGCGATTTTTGCAGCGATTTTTGTGCAGCAATGTACAGCATTAATTGCTGTGCCTTCCTGCACAAAAATGCATTAAAAAAACGAATAAAAAAAGCACTGTGTGAAAGCACCCTAAAGGGCCGTTCACACGGATTATTTTGGGCACGGATTGCAGCCGTATTGCACGCCGTATTGCCATTATGGTAATCCACAGTTCTCATAGAGAACTGTGGATTCCGTCTCTCCCTCCTGCTCGGCGAATCCGCCGGGCGGGGAGAAAGTGACATGCACGGGATACGCGCCGTGGATAATGGATGTCTATGGGGCTGTCGAGCAGCGCCCCCGCCGCGCCCCCGCCCCGCCCCTTATTCAAGCCGTAATTGCAGGCGAAATCCGTCCAGCCATTACGGCTGGAATAAGCCGTGTGAACCGGCCCTAAGGGTGCTTTCACACGGTGCGTTTTTGGTGCGTTTTTAAATGCAGTTTTTGTGCAGGAAGGTACATCAATTAATGATGTACGTTGCTGCACAAAAACCGTGGCAAAAATCGTGGTAATTACCGCGATTTTACCGAGAATTAACCGCGATTTTTGCCGCGATTGGTGTGCAGTAATGTACAACATTAATTGATGTACCTTCCTGCACAAAAAATGCATTGAATAACGCATCAAAAACGCACACAAAACGCACCGTGTGAAAGCACCCTAAGGAATACCCAGCCAGAATGATGAGCAGCTGGGCAAGTCCTGAAGCAGGAGTTAACTGCTACTGTGCTGGACAGCAGACAAAGCAAAAGTCAGATTGCACCTCTAGGATCAAAGGGAAAATTACTGATACAGGAGAGGCAGGGAAACTTGCAGATCATGACATTCATATAATTTGAAGCAGGATTTCTAAGTAAATTGCAAAAATCAAACTAAGACAGAAAGTGAAAGCACTCCGCCCACATACATTGCTTGAAAGTTTGCAACTATAAGTGGGCCTGGGGTAAGTAGGACTTGCAATGTTACTAAAGGAGTCCTTTGAGCATTTTCTCTGCTTTTTTACTATGAAATTCTGCTCCATATCATATAAACCTATTTATCACAGAGCTCAGCTTCTTCTATCACATCCAGCTGTCATATAGAGTAGCATAAACCACCTGAAAGGTTTGCTACATCTGTATCATAAACCCTGGGGTGTTCACACAATCTCCCCTCAATCCCTGCTTTATCTAAATTCAACACCACTTCTATCAAATTATCACAGCATGTTTGATATGTTGATGTTTCTTACTTTTGTGGCTGTGATAATAACAATTATATTAAATTATTTTTTTGCATATTGTATATGATAAATAGTAAAACTTATGTATGGGACCATCAGATAATAGACAATTTTGCCCCCCATGTAACGGTTTAGCCTGTAATACATACCAAGATTAGAGTTATCTATGATTTCAGCCACTGATTGCAGGAGTCAGTTGTAGTTATCAGTTGTCTAATTTCATGAGCCTTCTCCTTGCCTCTCTAAGGGTGCTTTCACACGGTGCATTTTTGGTGCGTTTTTGGTGCGTTTTTTATGCGTTTTTTGTGCAGGAAGGCACAGCAATTAAAGATATACATTGTTGCACAAAAAACGCATTTAAAAAAACGCATCAAAAAACGCACCAAAAACGCACCGTGTGAAAGCACCCTAAGGCCGAGCTCACACGGCTTATTCACTGCGTAATTGCGGGACGGATTTCGCTTGCAATTATGCCGTGTGCTCAGCAGCAGGGGGGCCGGCAGCTCGCCGGCACCATAGACATTCATTGTCCACGGCGCGTATACCGCCTTGAATAATTGACATGTCAATTCTTTTCAAGACGGATCCGAGCGGCGCTTTTGAAACACGCAGTGGCGATCTCTCATCTGAACGCCGCTGCGTCTTCCTAATAGCGAGCAGTTATAAAGTCACTGATAATTGTTTGGATCCATCTTGGGGTCCGCTCCGTCGTTCCCCAAGATGGATCTACACAGCGCTTGTAACACGGAGTGAAAACTCTGTGTGAACAAGCCCTAAGGGTGATTTCACACTGCGCAGTTTTGGTGCAGTTTTAACTGCACTCTAATTAAACTGCCTTTATTACCAGCAAGCTTCTTTCAGTTATCTAAATTGTTCAGAAAGATGAGTAATCAATTACTGTGTTTGAAATATTGCAGGTTATAAACACAGTAATTGATTACTTTCCAAACAATTTAGGTAAGTGCACAAAGCTTGCTGATAATAAAGGCAGTATAATTGGAGCACAGTTTCACTGTGTGAAAGCACCCTAAGGAGTTCTTAATGATGGTCTTTCCACAGGACAGGCAATCAATATCAGATTGATGAAAGTGAAACTGCAGGAACCAAATCAGTTGATTGCAGTGGCCATCGGAATCAGGTGAGCGCTGTGTCCTCTGTGTCTACCAGGTACATATATTTTGTATTTCCTGGTTCTGAAGTTTATCTCAACTCAGTCCCACTTAAAGGGGTTTTGCCAGGACGTGCCTTATCTGCTAAGAAGCAAATGTAAACAAGCCACAGAGCTGAGAGACAGAGAGAGAGAGAGAGAGAGAGAGACAGAGAGACAGACAGCCAGAGCACAGAGCCATGCATAAGGGATCGTGTGAAATGCTCACTCAAATAATCAAACTACAACTTGTGGATTCTGTATACAAAAGACAACAGCTTTCTCAACAGCAGCTTGAAAGCTTCTTCATGTTCTCTGTCATCAGATAAAGCAGGGATCTACTCAGATAATCACACTACAACTAGTGGATTCTGTATTCAAAAAAACAACATATTTCTACCCGGTGCCTTGAAAGTTTCTGCAGCTCAGTCTCATCAGATAAGAAGCTTTCTCTGCGCAAGCCCGGCCAGCAGCTCTTGTCAGGTCGTATCTAGTAGAAGCTTTGAAGTAACTAAGGGCAGGTAAGGCAGCCTGTAGCTCTCTCAGGCTTCACTTTTTTTAATCACATATATTTAGAAAAGTGATAAAATAACCATTTTTGAGGATCCCACGTCAACATTACATCGTGGCAAAACACCTTTAAGTGAAGGCAACTGTGCTACATTATGTGCAGTACAAGGTTCCCAACTTGGTGCAATGTCTGATTAAAGTGCACCACAGAAAATTGTTATAACTTATTTATCAAATCTTACCTATCAAATATACCAATTGCCAAGTTAGGGTAATGGGTGCTGAAGATATGTTTTACCATGTAAATCTATAGCTCCTAATATGACCTAACAATAGTAAGAGTATGGTGGGAGTTGTTATTTTACAAACTAAAATGCTGCAGACATTACAAGTGAACACAGGACTGATGTGATAGAGTCAGATGCAGAATAAATAACGACATTCAGGATCTCACAGGTGATGTCTTCTCTCCAGTCCTTCCTTTTCCTCTCCCTCCAATCAAGACCACCATGATTTTTTCAAGCTACATATAATAGATTGCATGGTTATGGCAGAGGCTAAAGGTATATATGGTGGTTGGTAAATCTTGAGATCTAAGTTTAGTTTATTGGTCGATTACTGTTCTGCTGATTTAAAGCAAACCCTAAAATATGGCAGTATTATATCTGCCTATTTTAATTAATAGCTTTTTTTTTATTGTGTAAAGGTTGCTGGGCTTTCTCGTCCATTTCTATGGCTTTAAGTCTAATGCTTACAAGTTATTAAGCTAAAAGGTAAAATATATTTTTGTCACAAATCTATCGCTCATTATGTTATTGGTTTTGTAGGAATATAATGCTTAAAGAGACTAGGACAATATATTTACATTTTAGATAATATCACATTTTGATACTGGACTCATAAAATTGGATAAGTACACCATGTGGTATTTATTTATAGTAAAGTATAGTAATGCTATCTTTCAGTTGTGCTACAATGTTTACCATTTTCCAGGTACAGAGACTCATTAACTTCTTCGTAAATACATTCAAGACTTTGAACCTTTGTGTGCTATAGAAAAGCTGGCCTTTTTTTCGCTGTTGTCTAGCAAGAGCAGGACATTAAAAAATATTTTTAATCACACAAGAATTAATTTGTTAGAAATGTTGTCCTATTATTAAAATACCTCCAGATTTTCCTTTAAAGATTGCACCTGTTTTGTGTTCTTTAGGATTACCCGCACTCATAATATTTAAGGATTTCCATCCTTTCTAAAGAGATATAGTGCCTTCACGCAGGGGAAGAATGATGGCAGTAGTGGTGGTGCTGAGCTTAGTGGTGGTGGTGGTAGGGCACAATGCAGAATAAGTGCTCATATCAAAAAACGTTTGTTTTAAAGTTTTAAAAACTTTGAGAGAAAGGGCATTCTTTCTGGTGTAATTTTCATTCAATCAATTTGAAAGAGAGTAAAAGGAGCCTTTAACACTTGGGTCCATTACCTTCCGCTTTAATAATTTGTATTTCTCATACACCAGTAGTGAGAAAAGGCGATATCTGTTGGGTAAGCATATTAAAAAATGTCGTTTTCGAATGTTTTGCTTTTTAAAATAAAAGACTCCCAATTACAGTGTGCAGAAGAGTGAGATATAGAGTAAGAAAGCAAATTAGATGACCGCCAGCCAATTAGCAGCTGAAGTGGTGATGTGCCCATTTGTAAGTCAGAGATAACCCTAGACTGGAGAGAGACAGTGCTGGAAGAGAGGACTGTATTTTTTTTTTTTTCTTTAATGAGGCCCAAGGAGTTTAATATTATTTAGGAACTGGACAACCCCTTTAATTATATGCTTTTATTTACCAAGACAAAAAGAGCTAAGATATTGTTTGAAATTAAAAAGTAAACTTGAATTTGTTGCCTCAGAAAAACTTCTTTCTTTGGTTTCTAAGGTTTCTACCAGATCTTCCTCTCCGTATTAGGAATAATGTGAATCAATCCAAGGACCTTTTGTTCAGCCAAGGTAGTGAAAACCAGACCTGAAAAAAGATAGGCTTAACCAGAACCAGCTCACCAGCCCAGAGAAGCACGGATAGTGCAGAAACATGTCAATAATATAGAAAATTATAGCTATGATCAAGGGCACTAGATGCCTGAAATGCGTAAGCAAACTTTTGTTTGTGACTGTGTCATGTTTTAACTCCGTGGAATAAAGAATTTTCTTTTATGAAGGAAACTGGATTTTTTCCACTACTTTTCTACCGTAACCAGACCTCAACCATTTGATATGTGGTCAAACAACAACTTCATTTCACATCTGTACAATTAATTTCTACAATGGAATTGTATCTGTACCTGTATTATTACTTTAGGAAAGACACAGCTCTGCCATAGAAGTGTTAATTGTGAATAGGATTCTGTAGTTTGCTATGCACTGTAATAAAAGCCGTAGAAGCCAAGTAGTTGAAAAATGTGTAATAAAACCGAATAACTAAAAGTATTAAAAAAGCTTCCAAGTAAGTATGTCTGAACCTTTTAAGAACTATGCTACCTGCCATTTAATCTTCTACTGCTCACTAGAAATGAGGCTGCTGTTATGCAACAGCCCCAAACAACTGTCTGGATTATCAGCTGATCATGTGCACATGTGAGCTGGATTATTTGGGAATGGTTGATTGTTAGCCCCCTGAAAGTGAATTTTTATTTGGTTGCACATGTATAGTCTAGTGGAGAATTTCTTTTGAGCTTGTTGTATTCAGTCATGTTTTGGTTAGTTATCTGCTTCCAATTTGTTAAAGCCCTTTTTGTCTTAGTTCTCTGTTGTTTTTGTTCTGCCCCTTATCAGTCTTGCAGTCTGCTCTATTCCTGAGCTGTCTTTGGTAGTTTTGTGCTGTTTTAGTTAGGGTTAGCATAGTGAGGAAAATTGGTAGGGATATTGTCAGGGGTAGAATAGCGCTACTGGTGTCTGGTGTTAAGGGCACTGCTAGAGAAAGGCTAGGGAAAGCTTGTTGTTAGGGTCAGGTGTTTTTTGGTGTCTGCTTCTGTATTCAATTTATTTATCCTTCCATCCACATCTGTGCTCTATTCGTTGTCTGCCCTTGTGTCCATGTACATTGTTTAATCCCTACTTTATTTTTTGAAACCCCTTCATTAAATTTCATGGGGGTGTGGTTGGCTTCATTTCTGTTCTATCACTGTTCGTGCCAACCAGTGTTATTACAGTCATAGATTATTTGTAAACTCACATTTTTCAATAGATTTCTTAAATCTTATTTCCTTTCACCAAGACATTTTTGTGTCTTTGCAGGTGTAACCCACTTGCTGATTTTTGTAAACACTACTACTGTGCTTTTTTTCCCTTCCCCCTTTTGCTGAGAACTTGCCAGTACAATCTGGTCGAGGATGGCTTTCCACTTTCATCTTCAAATACGTAAACACAGGTAAGGTGTTTTAAATAGCAGATGATATGTATAATGGTGTGTGATAACAAGATATGGCTTTAAGTATGTTCTTTGACTTTTGTGATCTTCAATGTTCCTCTGTGGAAAAAGGGGAATAGGGTGGGAAACCTGTGAAATTTTATTTTGTAATTTGGCCCCTGACAAGCAGAGGATCAATTGCCCTTTAAACTTATGACTTTTTTAAATTTTTAGCTTCTTTCTTTCCCCCTTTCAGGTGGGGGTAACCCAAAAATTATCCCCAAAGATTCACTTTTTTAAACAGATCCTTTTGTTAAATAATCTCATTCAAACCATTTATTTTCAATAACAGTGTTAGTCTTTCCTTTTTTTACTATTATTATAATAATTATTATCATTATTATTTTTTTCACACCTTTTGTCCTTTTTTGGGCAAAAGGGGACCTTTTGACCAAATTTTTAATAGAGCCGCGATAGTTATGCTGAATCCAAATTTTGGGTTTTTCTTAATAAACAGGCGCTGGTTGCCTTGGGAAAAACCCCTGTCCCCCCTTACAGCTGCACAAATTTTTCTTTTTCTGCTGCAAACCCTTGTTTAAATGTTTTGTGCCTACCAACTGGACACATATATGGGTGACATGTATGAAACTTGGTGCCAACATGCCAGTTCTAAATCGATAGAGAAGAGTGTAGAATGCAACAGTATGTATGAACCTGTCGTACGTGGGTTCATAACTCTGGCGTATGGTATGTCTTGCATGGCATAGCGAAGCATAGCATATCTTTGATGCATAGCACATCTTTGGTGTATAGCATATATTTGGCGCATTCAACTGTCGCGCCTGGCACAAGTTTTGGCTTACGACTGTTCATACATCTATAGAACAGGGCGACAACAGTTTTTTTGACACAAGATACACAAATAAATGGCACAGCACTGTTCATACATGTCGCCCATACTGTTTCCTGTAAGTAGGTGAAAACGTAATAGGTAAACTATTGATATAATTTAGACAAATGCCTTCATCATTATCACAGCTTATATTTCTACTACACAGGGAGCTCAGCTAAAGTGCTACTGCAGTGAATTTTAGACCTAGACAGTTTACATACATGTAGCCCATAATGTTTATATGTAAATATTCCTTGCTCTCTCTCAATTCATCTCTGTATTTACCTCTATACACATATACAGTATCTCACATAAGTGAGTACACCCCTTACATTATTATGTATATTGTATTTTATATTTTCGTGGGGCAACACTGAAGATATGACCCTTTGATACAATGTTAAGTATTCAGTTTAAAGCTTTTATAACAGTGTAAATTTGAAATGCCTTAAAAAAAACTCAACACACATCCATCAATGTCTAAACCGCTGGCAACAAAAGTGAATATAACCCTAAGTGGAAATGGAAAAATTGTGTCCAATTTGCTATTTTCCTTCCACAGTGAAATGTGACTCTTTAGTGTTACAAGGCCACAGGTGTGACTAAGAAGCAGATGAGTTACATTTTGTGTTATTGCTCTCACATCCATTCTGGTTACCTGAAGTTCAGCATGGCACCTAAGCTGCAGCATGGTGGCCAAGACATACAGGAGTTTAACAAGACAGGTTCCCCTCAGAACAGGCCTCGCTATGGTCGACCAAAGAAGTTGAGTGCACAGACATGTTCAGCATCATATCCAGAGATTCTCTGTTCAAAATAGATGTATAAGTGCTGCCAGAATTGCTGCAGAGGTTAAAGGGGTGGGAGTCAGCCTGTCAGTGCTCAGACCATAAACTGCACATTGCATCAAATTGGTCTGCATGGCTGTCATCCCAGAAGAAAGCCTCTTTTAAAAAATTATGGCACACGAAAGCCGAAACAGTTTGATTGAAGACTGCAGGACTGAGGAAATGGATTATGGGAAACCATGTCTGATTAGGACAAGATAAAGTTATTTGGTTCAGATGGTCTCAAGCATGTGTGGTGGTAACCAGGTGAGGTGTATAAAGACAAGTGTGTCTTGCCTACAGTTGATCATGGTGGTAGGAGTGTCATGGTTTGGGGCTGCATGGATGCTGCTGACTATGGGGAGGTACAGTTCATTGAGGGAAAACATGATTGCCAACATGTACTAGTGAAATACTGAAGCAAAACATGATCTCTCCCTTCTGGGCCTCAGTGCAGTATTCTAACATGAAATAACCCAAACACATACTTCATGACGACACTGCCTTGATAAAGAACATGTGGGTAAAGTTGACTTGGGACTGCCAAGCATGTCTCCAGACTAAACCCTATTGAGCATCTGTAGGGCATCCTCAAATGGCAGATGGAGGAGTGCAAGGTCTCTGGCTCTGTGATGTCATCATGGAGGAGGGAAAGAGGATTCCAGTGGCAACCTGTGAAACTCTAGTGAATTCCATGTCCAGGAGTTTTAAGGCAGTGTTGGAAAATAATGGTGGCCACACAAAATATTGACATTTTGGGCACAATTTGTCCATTTTCACTTAGGGGTGTATTCCACTTTTGTTGTCAGTGGTTTAGCCATGGATGGCTGTGTGGTGAGTTATTTTGAGGGCACAACAAATTTACACTGTTATACAAGCTGTACACTGACTACTATACATTGAAGTTTCATATCTTCAGTTTTATCCCATGAAAAGATTTAATACAATATTTAAAAAATGTGAGGGGTCTACATGTAAGGAGGGAATGTATGAAAACTTTCGAACAATGGAGTACATGTCCTTCTTTTCAAAGCAATGATTTGAAAATCCTGGGAGAGTTATGAGCGAACATCCTTATTTTGAGTTAAAATATAATTATATGTATTTATAATTTACATATACAACGGGAAGTCACATTATTATGACCACCAGCTAATATCGAGAGTAACTTCCATTTGCAGCATGGACAGTATCTAGATGGGCTGGGAGTGACTTAATAAGATCCTGATAGATTGTCCCAGGTATCTGGAGCCA
The DNA here is from genome assembly GCA_025379985.1 of Phyllomedusa bahiana. Taxonomy (NCBI): domain Eukaryota; kingdom Metazoa; phylum Chordata; class Amphibia; order Anura; family Hylidae; genus Phyllomedusa; species Phyllomedusa bahiana. The sequence continues at coordinate 5,272 of JAODAL010003828.1, read as the reverse complement.
TGTTAACTGAAGAGCATACCACAGCTGCTGGAAAGTGTGTGAGGAAGGATCCATAGAGAAAACTAGACAATCAAGGTGGTCACATAGATGTTCAGTTGGGTTCATGTACTGGTAGTACTTGGAAGCCTTTTTCATGCTGTTCCAACCAGACATTTGTAGCCATGTGACAGGTTGCATTGTCTTGCTGTAGAGCAACAATTCTTTTTCATGTGGGTTCCCGGATATATATTATTCATACTATTTTTATTGCTATCCATTCTGTTGTTTTAGTTTAATGAAATCAGGTGCTGGGTCCCATCTCATATTGCTATGGGGCCTTTTGAATTTCTAATTATGCCCCTCAGACACCCTCATGGCCAGAGTTAACTTCTCATATCAGTGGTTTGTGGTTGTCCACAGTTTTCACATTGCCTATTTTCAGTGGCGCAATTTGTCCACTTATGATATACTTTCAACACAGCAGCCCAAGAATAGTTGCCAAACTGTGCATTTTCAGAATTACTTCCAACTTTAGCCAAAAAGTCAATAACCATCCCTTTTTCAAACTTTGATAAAATATGACTGCAATGAGGGATATATTGTGTGTGCAAATAGCCTGTCACCTACCTTATATACCCACCAAGCCTATTCACACCCGTGACTTCCCTCATCAGCTATGTGCTGCCAACAATAAAAGTAGGAAGTGGTCATATTAAGGTGACTTGACATTGTAAATGCACAATGCTTATTTTAATTTGATACTTTTCCCTAAACCATGTACCCTTACTTTAGGGTCATTTAAAGACATGTTCCAGCTGTGCTGTCAGTAAATCTAGCCCTGTATATATGTATTTCACATTAGTTATGTGTAAAGCGAAAATATATGTCATGGTACAACATAATTCCTGTATTACCTTTAAACCGTATGACATACACCGGGTAGAGCTACACGGCAGTTGTGATCACTGCTTGCATATTCTTATTTTGTAAATACTTGTCTTCACCAAGAAATAATTAAAGTGGTGTTTGTCACAAAAAAAAAAACTCGTTAGTCCGTTGGTGAATGATAAAGGAAAAACAAAAACTTACCTTATAAACCAGCTTGTTCCAGAGCAGCGGCCGTCCCTGTGATCCCGGCAGATGACGTCACCATTCATCTTCACGTGACAATGGAGTCTATCACAAGCAGAGAGGTTTGCAAGGTAAGTTTCTATTTTTCTTCAATTTTTTATTATGCCCTGACGGACTAACAAGCTTTTTCTAGTCATGGAAACACCTCTTTAATTTGGAGCATTTTATTAGAATAGTATTCTGCTATTTCTCCAGTTTTTCCCCTTGAAATTCATAATTGACAACACTGTGTTACCACTTGAGGCGCATCGCCACTGTGTTTTCCATATATACCCTATTTCATTGCTTATACAATGCAATAGATTGTAATAACGATCACACTCCCTACTGGTCAAGCACCATAGGGGGATGCAATTTTAAAGTAAGAAAATAGTATAAAAAAAATGTATTAAAAAATACTGTATATTAAAGATTTAAATCACCTCTGTTTTGCCATTTTACAAATAAAAAAAATAAAAAGGTAAACATAATTGGTATCGGCACATCCATAAAAAACGTCTAAAAATAAAACATCATTACCCCGTCCCTGAATACTGTAGAAGAAAAAAATTCAAAATGCCAACAGTGCTTTTTTGTCATTTCTTGTCTCCAAAAAATTGGAATGAAAGTGATCAAAAAGTTGCGCATGTTCCAAACTGGTACCAATAAAAGTACACTTCACCTGAAAAAAAATGCCCCCTCACTCTTTTCCATTGGGTAAAAAAAAAGTTTTTGGTTACAGAAAGGGCCTTGGCAAAAATTTGAAGGTAAAAATGTTGGATTTTTTTACTACCAAAAATGACGAAACCCCCGACATTTTTTCCAGATTTGCTCTCACGGAAACTAGAATTACCGAATTGCAAGGCATTTTGGGCATATTGCAACGCAGTTACGCACCAAAACACGCCCTGCAATTATGCCGTGTGAACATATTCTAATAGCTACTTATCTCTTGCAACATTCTAACAACAAATTGAGACTGATAGTTCTGTAGGGAGAGCATTGTGACATAGTAAAAAAGAGAAACATTTAAAAGTATTATTGATATTTATAAGCTTCTATTTTTCTCTATGGACACTAAAGTAGTTAATTGAGTTGAATTTCTAATGAAAAAAAAAAATTTTTTTCTTTTTAAAATATTTCATTCAGATTTTTAGATTTTTAGTTTTTCAACTTAAAATCTTACAAAATATATTATTTTCTACTTTTAGATTGTAATTAAATTTTTGTTTATCCAAATGTAGGTCTGAGGGTCAGTAGGTCAGAATTTTGTATGCTGTATCAGGCTAAATCTGCACAGCAAATGTCTTAATGGCGTCCAAAATCCGCTGGCTTTTTGACATTGCTAGACCACGGCAGGACCCTGGTTTTTGGAGCAAAAACCATGGTTGGTTTTCAGATTCCCGTGGGGCCCCTTTACATAAAATATAACGGGGCCACAGCAAACTGGGCAAAAACCCGCGGGAAATAAACATCTGTTGCTTTTTCCGCCGGTTTTAAAAACGTATTTAAAAATCCGTGCTATATAGACTACAGCATAGATTTTTTATTGCTGTCTACACAGCACAGGGTACCGTCGGAATTTCGGTGGATTCAAAATACTGTATCTGCTGAAAATCCGACGGTATTCCTGTGCTGTGAAGACCTAGCATAACATTTTTAGGAAAATTTTTTTTGTTCAAATTGTTTTCTTTTTCTTTTTTAATAAATTAAATGAAACTAATTTTAATCAGATGTTGATCACTGTTGAAATTTTATTTTCTGCTTTAGCCTTATTTTACATACAGCAAAACCAACAAAAAGTCTCGTCGGGACTTCAGGTGCCCAAGCAGATCAATACGAAAATTTTTTTATTCTAGCCTGCGTGATGTTTTGTAATCACTGTAAAACTACGATAACCCCCAACTACCCCATTTAGAATGAATTTATTGAGTTGTTGTTTGGGTTTATAAGTTATTTTTGTGCCAGTGGGGAATAAGAGTTTTTTACATGCCCCCGCGCCCGTCAGGAAATTTTGTTGAGTCTTTAACACTTTTGTGGTTGACTTTGCCTTTTGATTTTCACATTTTTTCGTGCCCATTTTAAAAGCAAACATTTTAAAAACTGGGGTATGACAGTTTAACATACTGTTTTTCTACGCTCATCTAAAGCGATTTAGAACTGGTCAGTTGTCGCCAGTTTTCATACATGTCACCCTTGGTCTCTGTTCAATAAGTGCTGACTGTGTCAGATAATTTGGAAGCATGTCCTATGGACAATGGGAGTGGTCAAATGTATTCATACTTTTTGAGAAGGAATGAAAGAGGAATGGCACAATGCAAACTTTTTAAAAAAATGCTCCAAAGTTACTTCTTGAGAATACAAATAATTGCTTAAACAGATATGTCAGGAGAGTGCCAGATGCTTAAAGCTTTAATGACATTTGTCAAAACTGGTCATTTAGGGAGCAAGGAGTAGGCTCATCCTGCTAATATGCTGTATATAAATGAGGCATTATTGTACTTTGTTCCTAGGGGGCTACAAGTACCAGAAAGAAAAAAAAAGTTTAGAAATAAAAAACATTAAAAGCTCCAAACACCAACTTTTTGCAATTTGTAAAATGAAATAATAAAATAAATAAAAAAGTTACACATATAAGTGGTATCACCACATCTGTAAAAGTCTGATCTATTAAAATATTGCATCATGTATCTCATACAGTGAACAGCATGGGGTGAAAATAATTCCCATCGCCAAAACTGTTTTTTGGGGTGTAATTTCACATCCTCAACAAATTGTGTTAAAAAATGATCACATTACAAAATAACACTGATAAAAACTATACTACATGCCTGAAAAATCCATAAATGGAAATCAGAAAAGGTATTGGTCACAGAAAATGGCACTGCAGCATTAATTTAAAACATGCTATTATTTCTTTAAAAGTACTTAAACACAAAAACGTTAAAAGTTTGGCATAATAGCAATTGTACCACACTGCGTAATACACCTTTTTCAGTTTAAACCCCAAAAATTTCTTTTTAAAGGGGATTTTCCAGTACATTATAAAAAATCAATGGTAATTTGTTCTGCGTTGCCCAAAATCGCCGAACTACGGTAATTTATAGGTCTCTTGAGAGCTATGATTACTTGCTGTTTTTCCAATTCATGATGCACACCTGGAGAAAGAAGTGACATGTCACTTCTATAAGCACCGGGGAAAATTAAAGTGAATGGGGGCTGGCATCACGTCATGAATACGTGCCGTATACCTGTTGAAAACCCTAAGAGAGTCAGCTTTTGGGGTAACTAAACGGGGGGCCCCCAGGCCCGAAGAAAAAAAAAAAAGAGATTTTTATCGCTTCTGTCTTCTCTTAACTTTTTCAACATTAACAATATTCACTGCTACTCATCCGATTCCTTATATTTTTATAACATTATTTTTGTAAAAGTATATTCTTTATTTTATTTTTTATTGTTTTCTCAAACTATGTTATAAAAAGGTTTAGAGTGTACTAAAACTTCTGATCTGTGTCTGTTCCCTGGACCTTCACAAATTAACCCCTTACCGTCATTTGCCGTACTCATACGGCAATGTCGGGAAGCGGTTCCCGCAAATTGCCTTTGATACCATGGGGATCTTGCGCGCTACAGGCGAAGCCGGCAAAATCCGGCATGGGCCAAAAGGTATATTTCCGCTGGCACATGCCCATCCCCCCCTGGCCGGAGTAGCTCCCGGCCCCGGGGATTAAACCCCCCATGTCCCACATCGTGGTCCGACATTGCAGCTGCGGCGTCAAGTGAGCTCCTGCTCCCGTGACCCCGACCGAACGGTGCTGAGCGCCGTACTGATCCCTACCAAAGCCCGGGGCTGAATGAGAGCTCCGGGGTTGTCTGGTGACGTCCATGCCCACAAGCATTGTGGGCAGCGTGACTGCAATCCATGGAACCACATAAGCTATAAGCGTAAATATTGTTTTACACAATAAAAACACTTTTTTTTTCAAAAAAATTGTGCTTTCAAGTAAGAAAACACATAAAATTTGGGGATACCGTAATCGTCTCAACCCCCAAGTAAAAACTAAAATTGTCACGGTACTGCATGGGGAACGCTATTAAAAATAAAAATAAAAAATACTGCTAGGATTGCAGTATTTTCTTCACCCCGCCTTTCCAAAAATCGGGTTTAAAAGGGGTCATAAAG